>VDFB02002337.1:0-43079 GCA_007258455.2 Sequoia sempervirens | reverse complement strand
CATAACATCAAATGGGTACTGTCAGAGGAGTTTAAACATAAGGCCACCATTGAGGATTATTGGGCTGATGTAGCTGATGAGATTGAAGTAAGGAAAAGGATGTTCTCTAGGTTGCCGATTACTCTGATCAGGGAGTGTGAGGTAGTTCCAGTTCCGGACCAGGTTAATGAGGATATGGATGTTGTTCATCCAGATTATGCAGCTGTTCGGGATACTCCACTTCCGCCTGTAGACTGGTCAGAGCCCGAGGTTGCAGACTTAGATACTCTTTCTATCCCAGTTATGACATTCACCAGGGCATGGGTTGATAGACGGGTGAACAGATTGAAGAGTAGGTCAATTGCTTTGACTTACAATATGATGGGAGATCACAGGACGCCCACCACAGGAAGGAAGAAACAAATTACATGAGGTCCAGAGTCCAGGAAGAAAGAAATAGTTCAGCCAGAACCTCCACGAGTCACAGTGGCAGTACCTTTGGAGACACGTTCTCCAAGCATACAGGAGGTCTCTTTGTTTGCTGATCAGAGGATTGTAGTGAATCAGGTACCGGAGATACAGAGTGATATTCATCCTCCACGGAGGGAGTCAATTGGCCAGAGTGCCAATGTACCTGTTAGGATTGATCAGCAGGATGATGAGGGGACTATTACTGACCCTCAATTTCAGCAGGAGATAGAGGCGGCCATGAATGATGGCGACGATGATGATATAGTGTCAGGTGACACTCAGCCACTCGAGGACAATGAGCCTCGCCAGAATGAGGAAGAAGTGGAACAGGTTAGAGAAGTCGAGGCACAGGAGCAGCAGCCCTTTGATATACTATATGAGGTGCCCGATTGGCTTAGAGATAGAATGAGAAGAAGCCCGAGTGAGGAGATTGATCCAGCAGTTGAGATGGAAGAGTTCTTGAACCGGATCAGTGCTCCTCCACCGAAGAAGAAGGCAAGAAAGTTTTCAAAGATCTCCACTGATGAGGATGGCTCTCGCATCTTTACTTGCTGTCCCACAAGTCGAGTGTGACCGGAATGAAGCAGCTCCGGAAAACTATGTGGTCACCACCTTGACTTGGGACGCCCACTGGTGCACAGATTGTTGAGGAGTGCGATAACTCCTTCCTTGCCCTTAAGGATAGATTGTTCAAGAAAGAAGGAAAATACAAGAAGTTGAAACGAGAACACAAGGCATTAGTTGGATATGTTCAGCAGTTGTCTCGTTCTCGAGGGCAGGATGTACCAGTGATAGAGCCTCCAGCAGATATTCCTAGAGAGTCGATCAGCGGCTTGGTAGAGTTGGGGAGGATGGCACAGGAGGCAGACAAATGGGTCACAGGAGTTCGTACTGAGACGGAGAAATTTATGGAGGACCTTTGCCTTTGCCTTTCAGCAGGCCTCGACTATTTTGACACGGATGGATGCGGTGGATCATGCTTGGGGCGATGCCTCTATCTATCAGAGTAAGGTGATCCAGCGTCTTGAGGCGTTGAGGCATGTGCCATTGCAGTTGCTGATTGATGGAGGTGTCATTCAGGCGAATGACCGATATGATTTCTCTCGGTGGTATTCTTCGGCTATCACAGGGCGTGGCTTCTTCGATGCAGCACAGGCGGATTCAGCCAGGATTCACAAGGCTATGGCCAATATTATAGATGGAGTTCAGAATACCTTCGAGGCCATCTTTGCTAGGCGGCTGAATCCAGAGGAGATAAGTTTTGATAATTTGAGGGGTTTGCTGGTTCCCTTCTTCGCAGATGTTAAGACCTTCGTACAAGATGACTTTGAAAATACTGCTACATTCTCCACTTTGATCCAGAACACGCAGGACTCATTGGCTGCTTGGAGAAAATCTTGTACGAGGCACGAGCACTCAGTTACAGTGTTAGAGTTTCAGTTAGATTGTGTTCCATCTATTTCAGTTGAGGAGGTTGAGGCCGTACTTAGCAGATTTGTTGAGTTGGCAGTCAGAGAGAAGGCTAATGGGAACACACTACTGGACGAGGATCTTCTAGAAGACTGGAGCATTTATTGCATTTGCTATTTTGGGAGTGAGTGGGAATCTTTGATTCATTTAATGTACCACTCCCTATTCTGGCAGTTTTTAGGGTTAGGGCTGAGGTGGCACTATTCTGGCCACTCTATTGATTGTAACCCTAGCCGTCCTTTGGGACTTGGCTAGCTATAAAAGGGGGAGTCCCCCTCATTTGTAAGGCATTAGGATTCAGAACCAGAGTAGACATTGAGAGAGCATTAGCCTTAGAGCTAGATAGTGTAGTAGTGTAGAGCATTTTTGCATAATTTGGAGAAGAGAGAAAGTTTTCCCTTTTGAAAACTTTTGAGGAGATTGTTGTGTAATACATTTTATGATAATAGATCTTTTCATTGATGGTGAAATTCGTCTTGTCATGAAATGCTAGCAAGGTTTCTTCTTCCTTTCGTATCCAAGTAGATTAAATTCATGCAAGTAGCTTACTTTGGGTGTGTGGTATTTCATTGAGATAGCTTCATTCTATTCCATACCACTAGCGGCTTGTTGATGATAAGTCTGCCTTGCGTGGTCAACTGGACATCATCTTGTGTTTAACTTCGGTTATGGCTTACATACTTATATGCGTTGTTCTGATGGTGTACGTATGTTAAACTATAACTTGAATATCTTTTGCTATCCCCTTTGAAGATTGCACCGATTTTGCTGAGGCTGTCCGACGGAGGCTAGGTGAAATCTGGTTGAAGTCTATTGAGACGAAGCCCCACATACCTTGCATTTAGAATAGAGTACAAATTTCTTAGGCCCTTTCCCTTTTACTTTCCGCATACTTCTTGTTAGTTTTAGAAAAGGATACACATTGCCAAATCATACACGTAAGAATCCCCTTCAAATTACATATCAACTGCTAACTGCGAGAAGTCTGAACAACTACGTAAGTCCCCTTGACATACCAGCAATATCACATCAAGCCAAACTGAGCCTATTCGCACTAAAGGAACCTTGGAGTTGAACGCACGAACTTTCTGGCAATCTTAGCGTGCGGAATACTTTGATCAAGAGAGAATAGAGCGTCCGTTGGGCAACTCTGTTCTGTGTTGGTGCGGTCTCAAAAACCACGTCAACACCAGTTAGCCTGTCAATCCAATATTCTGAGAGATCGTGGTAAAGATTCTACTAGGCGTGTAAATTAATAGGTGGAGAAACATGAAACATACACTATAGCGTTTGTAGGCCAGGGGCGGCCAACCTTTAGACCTGTCAGATGAGGTTATTAGCTTTCAAAGTCTTTACGGGACTTGTGCGTAATTACTCCAGTTGTCCAACGAGCCTAGCTGTCAGCCTTCGAGATTTGGCAAATGCTCGTATGTGCGAGGTCTTTGCAAAATATTGAAAAACGAAGACAACTTGAGAAATGGCCAAGTTTGGTCGTATATTTCATCTGGGGAAAGGCGCCCTTCTTTTTGAGGTCTTAGAAGTAGTTTTCTTGCTTTGTCGCCTCCAGAGACATCTCTCGTAGGTCCTTCTAGCTATGTGTTGAGACAAATGGTGCACGAATCAGGTCCCTCTAGCTCCTAATATCAGAGGTCAAAGAAGGTTATCTGGTTGAGAGTTGTACTTTTGTCGAAATGGTGTTTGAGCCTTTTCAGGCTAGGGGTGCCCTTGCTTTTGGGGTCCTTAATATAGCTTTCAGGTGCCTTACGTATATTCATTGGATGCAAAATACTTCTAGTCACGTAGTGAGTCTATCATCCAGTCAGCAGGGTTCATCGTTCATCGTCAGCAGCTGTTTGAAGCGTCAGATGGAAGTATGGAGAAATGGCCAAGTCTGATGTCATAAAGTCAATTTAATCAAATGTGCCTAATTTTTTGAGGTGCTAAACGTTGATTTTAGCAGTGATGACTCCTAGCAGACATTTCTTCCTTGCTCTGCAAGCTTCGCAATGAATACTCCTGCTCAGTCTCAGTATCATCTGGTCACCCGGAAATTAGTGTTGAATATGGTCAGTTGTAACTTTGTAGTCAGCTACAAAGTAAGAAGTTAGTAAAAAATGTAATATCTTGAGCAAATGGACGCCTATGAGGACAAATGAGGACTTTTTGAAATCAATGAAGTTTGCCCGCTGAGTCCAAGAGCTTCACATGGTTTGTCAACTGATTAAAATAATATTAAATATTGATTTTGCATATTTGAGCACTAAATGGCGATTTTCTCAAATTGGCGCCTCTTTGTGCTAGATTTTCAAAATTGCATGATGAATATTTTTATTATTATTTTATTTTGAACTTCAAGTTAGTCTCAGTTCAAATTGGAGGGGTCCAATCAGAAGCATTCTATTTTAGTTGAGGGTTTTAAATCTTGCAATTAGCATTATGGTGCAAATTTACTCTATTTAAACATGGCGCCAGTCATTAATTCACTCATCCAGCTCAAAGAAATTCGTATTTCTTCAAGGAAAAGGCGATTTTCTTCATAGGTTGGGCAATTTTATTAGTTTTTCAGTGGTGATTTCATCAAACAATTCCTTTTGTAGGTGCAAGTTCACAGATCATCAACAAATTTGAGAAATAGGGGTCGATTTTGAGAGACACTCAAAAAATGTCTTTTCTCCTCTCAGATTCTCCAAATTCTCTCAGATTTCAATTCACATGTTCTTGAAATTGGCAAATTTTGGCAAATTTGATCATTTGAATTGATTCTATATAGCTTCGATATGCTTTCTTTCATTTTGGCCACTGTCAGATGTTTTTAGTGCGTTCAATCATGATCAAACAATGTCAGATGCTAGAATGACGCTGGGAATCACTTCAACAATGGTCAAACATGAGCTTACCATGGTCAAATAGATTTTATCAGTTGGCAGTGTTAGATTCCCATACTGACAAAGTCGGAGGCAGGTCTCATGAAGAGCGGAAACAAGCAAAGATTGAAAAACGTTAAAAAATTGGCTAACTTTGGAGGAGCTAGGTGCCCTTGTGCAGTCAGCACTCCCAAGCAGTCATGCCTTAGCCATTTTTCCAATTTATGTCATTCATCGTTCGAAAGGTGTCTACATTCAATGTTTCTGATTCCAAATTGGCCTCAAAGTTTTAAAGCTTGGAGAGTAAAGCACTTTTTTGTCCTCAACCTCTATTTAAGAAGGCTTTTGCATCCATTAATCACATATTTTGTAGGTTGGTGTCCAGAGGAAGAAAGAATTTTCTTCACATCAAGATTTGGAGGCCCAAACACAATACTTTTTCAGTGTTCTTAGTGGATTTGGGATTGGGAAGCACAAAGGAACGCTTTTTCATGCTTTAAATTTCTAGGGCTTCACATTTCAGAAAAGGTGGTCATCTTTTTCAATTTTCATTGATCTAGGTTCACCCGCTTGTTACTCCTCTTGAAGATTGGAAAATTTTATATTTTCCAAAATCTGCTTTTTTCGTGTTTTTTGGGGAAAACCTCAGCTTTTTGGAAATATGATAAACTGGGTCTCTTCAGAACGTGATTCTCCACAAAACCTAGACCTCACTTTTTTCGAAGAATTCACTTTTTGAAGAAAAATCAGCAATCTATTTTCAACAATTTACACAAAACATTTCCGAATATACTCATGTTTATAGTCAAAATTCAAGATTTTCAACATGCAATATTCTATAATAGAAATTAGAACCAAATCAGTGTTGTACCATGATTATCTGTAAAACATTTGAAATTGATTTGCATCATGTGATTCCAATGCTTGATTTGCGTGCTTTGGAAGACGTAGGAAATATTGCAGCCATAAATCTTGGTCAATCTGGGTTGCTTGCAACAGCTTCAATCCCCATCTCAATGCAAAGCCTTGAATTCATAATTGCTTGCATCAAGCATTACACTCTAGTTACACGAGAAATGCAAACAGTAGATGAGCATAGTCTTTGCAGCCTCAGGTTGGATGATGTGGAGAAATGTTTCTCAATACCACTTTGGACAAAAAAATTCGTCATCTCTATTGAAGAATGTGAAAAGGTGCGGTATATGCAAAAGGAGAAATACTAGAAAAGAGTTGCACAAAAGTGGTTGAAAGAGCAGCAAAACACCTTGCCAAAGAATGTTGGGCATGGTGAGTTCAGGGAGGAATTTGTAGTCATGATTACTTTGCTTAGCTGAGTCACAAGACAAGCGAAGGAAAGTAAGTTTTATCCTTGGATGCTTTACATCATCTCCCAAATTATTGACGAAACAAAACACTATGACTGGACGGCTTTGATCAGTGATAGTCTCCACCGTCAGATAATAGAGTTTTCAACGGCCCATGAGTTTTACATGATATCTTACCTCATATATCTAATGGCCTTTCAAGGCAAGTTTAGAGGTTGGAATGTCATTGGAACTTTGGGTGTTGAACATTTATATCATCATTACCTGTAGCTAGTGTTTTCAGAATCAACACACCATTACAAGTGGGTGAATGATGCATTCTTGACACATACGGTGTGAGATCTTGATAGTGAGTTGCATATAAGAATTTTAGTAGATACGAGGTTGGCAATGGCGGAGTGGGCTGATTAGTTTATAACAGTGTTCCATGGGGATGCGCCCCCCCAAAAAATCCTCACATTTCCTAGAGGGGGACGTCTCGGAGACTTGGGGACTTGGGGGGGATGTCCCCCCATTAGCCCATCACCAGCGCCACCATCCCACCACTAGTGTCGCTGTCTCCAAGATGTTGCTAGGACTTTGAGGATGTTGGGGTGTCGTCAAGACATCTAGGGGACTCCTAGTTGTCTCCAAGATGTATAATTCTTATACTTATACATCTTTTTATAACTTTTTTTTCAAGTACTATATGTATTTCAGCACCCTACCGCCCTCCCGCCACCGTCCCCCCGCCATCCCCCTGCCACCCCCAAACTTAGACCCCCTGTCCCTGCGTCCCCGAAACGCGTCCCCTACCGTCCCCCTGTCCCTGTCCCCAAAACCCCGTGGAACACTGGTTTATACAATTCCCCACGTTCTCCTACATAAGAGTATGTGGCTTCTTAGGTGATCTAGTCATGCTACCTAGATATCCAACGGATGAGGTCATGTTCATGGAATTTCTAAGGCAAGTGCATGAAGTGCACACATTTTTGCGTAACAGACGCAAGCCTGCATTGAGTTTCCCGTTTGAGATGAGCATATATAGATGCAGATTAGCAGGAGATGCTAAGTTGATGAGCGATGAAATGTCAAGGTCTAGTCTCAAGCTTTTCAAGGAGAAATGTTCATACGATCCTCATGGTGTCTTTGCAGCTCGTCTTGGTCAAAATTATGCACATGTACCTACAATTGAAGACTTTTGGGTTAATTGTGTAGATGAGTTTGAAGTGCACAAGCGCAACTACTCCAGACTTACTCTTTGGTAGATCGCATATTTCTTATCAAAAGATGTGGAGGGTTTGTCAGATGATGATGGGGAAGTTCTACTTCCCATGTATGTCAGAGATCAAGTCGAGAAACAACCACTTTCACAAGTTGATTGGTTCGCCAAAGAGAGCACCTTAATTGAGGAAAGGACAAGCTGAGTTATCAAGAATAGCAGAGTATTCCTGAACAGTAAGAAGACACAAAAGGTAGCTATTCTAGTTGCAGAGTTGCCAATAGTTCGGTCATCTCTACCTTCTTCTAAATGAAAACTGAGAGCGAAAGCTATGAGCAATCCTCTAGAAGATACAAAGATTAGCAAAATGAGGAAGAACTTGAAGGAAAAGGTGAATTAGAAGGAACAATTAGCAGATGCACTAGAAGTTCCAGTTGAGTCAGCACCACAAGTTGAAGCCATGCCTTCATCTCCTGTTCTTCCACTGTCACCGAGGCCTTCTCCTATTCATATAGATTCAGAAGGTGATTTACTAGTTAGTGACGTATCAACACCTATTGATCCATCAGGAGTTGCTGGAGCTGGAATTGATCCTCCCAGAGAAGTTAGTAGAGACTCTTCGTCTTCGCTTGAGAACTTGTTGGGTAGGAAGAGGAGGAAGCCTTCTTATTAGTTGAACTTTACACAACTTGATAGCATCTACCAAGAAACATCAGAGAAGAAACTTAAGACACAAGTTCATATGGAGAAGAATTTTGAAGGTGAGATTATCCTTGAGTTTGCCACACCTACGAAGGACAAGAACATTGATGAGGTTAAAATTGATGACTACAAAGTTGTCAAGGCCAATCTCAGAAGAAGCGCCTGACATATTGATTTGAATCTCTTTGAGGTTGCAACAGATAATCTAAGGAACGAGTGCTCAAGGATGGAGAAGATAAGGCATCCCTCAAGGTTGAGATTCGATAGCTATGGCAGTATGTTTCCAATCTCCTTCATGGTACTTCACAGTTGTTGCCACAAATTTTGGAGTCACTTGCAGATCAACATCAACTGAGTCAGTTGGTCATCTACGGAAAACATATGAGAGATTGGGTAGAAGAATTCATCACCAAGGGCAGATTTGCAGAGATGTACCAATTGAGGTATAACGACCATGATCTTCGCTCAAGGATTTAGGAGCTTGAGTAGAATATAGTAGAAAGGAAACTGAGAGATGAGATTGTCATTCCCGACTTGAGGACGACTTATGATTCAATCACTACAGAAGAACACAAGAAGAAGCTTTTTGCTTGGACAGAACAACATGTCTTCAAAGTAAGAACCTATGAAGGAATATCTGTAGAATTGGCTGGATATAGATAGAAGGGTTGTTAATACTCTCAAATTAGTAAGTACGTTTGTGTCATAGATCCCTTGTCAATATCGATATGAAAATGGCACTTTGATCTAAGTGAAGTACAGACAAAGTTTTAGAACCTTGTCTATGGCAGTTGTAATGGTGATCCTGTTGCCTACAAGATGAATAATGTTGCCGCAATGTCAGTAAAATTTGATGAAGCAATTGAAAAGAGGAAAGAATTGCTAAGTTTGATCGCAGATGGTGAGGAGATGTTGGAAAAACAGTACATCATTCTGGATAGTATCAGTGTTCCTGATGAAGAGGTTGTTAACAACTTTTTGGAGGATATGATTTCCCAAGCTATCAATGAGTGATCTACCAGTTGAAGCATGCAAAGATTTCCAAGAATAGAACTCAAGTAAAGGCAATAGCTAACTCGATTCCTTTTTGTTGTGACGTTTTTCACACATCACCCCATTGCAAATGGGGACCCCCTAATTTTGGCTTTGCTTTTCGTTCGTTCTGTTGTTGTCTCTCTTTCTGCTGTCTATCTTTCCAGGATGTGCCCGTCTGAATTGAAATTTTGGCTAAGTCTATAAAATTAGGGTTTGCATTTCTCGCGTCAGTTTGAAGTCAAATCATGTTTTGAATTGAAATCAGGGATTAACGTTGTTGTCAAGCTGCTTCCAGTAGGTCTCCACTGAAATTTCATCAGATTCCAACAACTTACTATTTTTAGTAAGTACATAATTCCAGGCAATCCTTCAGCATTTTTGAGATTCCAACAGTCACACTGCGCCCAGAGCACATCAGGCTGCTCACAGGTTAAATTTGAACTAAAACGGACAACTTGCTATTTTTAGCAGTTTTGCCTTAGGAGGCAATTTTCAGGGCTTAGAGGCAGAGTTTTTCTGATGCATGTCCGGAGATTCCTTCTGGGTTTTTCGAGACCTTTGCAGTGATATGACATGCAAAGCTGGACGACAACTTTCAGCATTCAGCCTTCGGAGACCGATATTAGGGTTTGCATGCAGAATTTTTCGGCGCATGTCGGTATTTTCTTTCTAGGTTTTCCAAGAGCTTCGCAACGATGTAACATGCAAATGGAACTAACCACTTTTCAGGAACTTACTATTTTTAGCCAGTGCTTGCATGTTGGAGATTTTTCTGGGTTTTTCAAGATTTTTCGGGCAGTATGACATGCAAGATCATCCAGCAGCCGGACGGTCACTTTTTCGGCCACTTTCTATTTTTAGCAGGTATCACTTGGGTAGCTGCTCAGCACTCCAGAACTGCAAACTGATCACCATGCAACTGAAACGGGGTCAAACGGAGCTCGTCTAAGCAACATGCACAAAATTAGGGTTTCGAGCTTCAGCGCTAAAAATAAGGAATTAGAGGTCAAAATGTTCAAAACTGAGGTATCCACCATGATCGGCATCCTTCGGATAGTCTGCTAGCAAAATTTGAAGACGATCGGAGCACTTGCTATTTTTAGTAAGGTGTTCCAGGCGCAGGCTATAAATAGAAAGTTGACCTCGACGTCAGCACGAATGGGCAAGTTCACCAACAAGGAGCGCACTGCCCAAATTTCAAGTCAAACGGAGATAGTGAAGTCTCAGAAATAGGCACTTACTATAAATAGTAAGTCACTTTAGAATCAGCTATAAGTGGCAGGTCAACATCAAGTCTCAGTTTAAACAAGTCAAACGTGTGATGAGCGATCCTTGGCGCGAATTTCAAGACAAACAGAAGTGCAGAGGATGAAGAATCAGATAATTGCTATTTTTAGCAAATCGTGCAGAAGAATTAGGGTTTCCTAAAATCAAGGGCGGAACCCGACATTCACACAGAAACAACATTCAGTTACGATCACCAGGCATCAGGCAATTGGCACATGAAATTTGGAGACTTTCTGAGAAGTTTCTATTTTTAGCAGGTTGCTAAAAATAGCAGAGGCATACATGTACCGGGCACCAGCAGCTCAGTCATGTCACCAGGATCCGAACAAAGCAAAATCCAGCCTTTTTGGAGCTTGGAGCTAGCTTGAAATGCAAAAAATTGACAAACTTTCTAAAAATAGCAAATTAGGGTTAGCGTGATCAAGTCACCCTAAATTTGGCAAAGGGCACGAAATACATCAAGTTTGATAATTTTTCAAATCCGGCACCAAAACTTGCTATAAGAAGCTTGAAGGAGAATTTCTCAAAGTGTGTGAAATTGGAAGTGTGGCCCTCCAAATGCGCCCTTGAGGAAGGAGGTGATAGGAAAATTTTCTAAGTGCTTGAAACTTGAAGCACAAGAGGTGAAATGCGCCCAGCTCTGGAAGAAATTTTCTAAGTTTCAAAAATTGGAAGTAGAGGGGCCTAAATGCGCCCTAGCTTGGAGAGGGTGGAATTGAAAGTTCCTAAGTCATTAAATTAAAACCTAAAGGGGATATTTGCGCCTGACTTGTATGAGTTAGCAAAACTTTTTCTAAGTGCAAAAAAATGAAAGCTGGACCCTCCATTTGCGCCCAAGGAAATAAGGGGAGGCCTTGAAAATTTCCAAGGCTTGGAAATTGAAAGCATAAGCCTCCAAATGCGCCCTTCAAGTTGGAGGAGACTTCAAAAAAATTCTAAGGCGTTAAATAAAAAAAAACCACCCTCTTATATGCGCCCATAAGGAAGAAGGATGTTTTTAAAAATTTCTAAGTCCTCAAACTGAAAGCACGTGGGCTCATATGCGCCCATCACTAGGTGGCTGGGTAAAGGAACTTCCTAAGCCATTTAAAATTGAAAGCCCTTCATGAGATATGCGCCTGGAGGAGGAAGTATTTGAAAATACTCTAAATGTCCAAAAGTGAAAGTATCACCCATGAAATGCGCCTTGCCTTGCATGAGGAATTCAAAGAATATTTGAAGTGTTTAAAATTTGAAGTGGGCCCCTCCTAGGCGTCTTGAATGTTGTGGGTCGTGGTTAAATATTCTAAGTGCTGCAAATTCAAACCTCACACCTCCAAATGCGCCCCTCATGGAAATGTCAACCAGAAAAAAATTCTAAGTCTAAAAAAATGGAAGTGGAGGCTCCCATGTGCGCCCACCAAGTTGAGATATTCTAAGTGCCTTAAATTGAAAGGAGGCATAGCAAAATGCGCCTTGAAATGAGAGGAAGTCGAAGGGTATTCCAAGTTTTTCAAATTCAAAGCACAACCCCCTTTGACTGCGCCTTTGACTTGTGGGGAGATAAAAAATATTCTAAGTCATTTCAAATGAAAGCAACCCCATTGATTTGCGCCCATGCAAAGAGGAAGAGTCAAAGCAAGGACAAGACGTGTGCATGAAGAAATATACAAGTGGCATGTGAAGACAAAAGTTTTAAAGTTTCCTTTACCCCACCACACATGAGAGGCGTGGATAAAATTTGATAAGTGTTTGAAAATTCCTGCAGCCCCTTGAAATGCGCCCATGCTCAAGGTCAAAGTCCACATGAGCATCTTGAACGCGCCATGAGGGCAAGGTGAAGTGGAGTGGAAGGAAAGGAGTAAAGGCGTTGGGATAAAGTTAAGTCCACCTCATTCCATAAAATGCGCCCATGAAGTTGATGGATTTAAAAGAAAGGCTAGGCGTGGCTTTATCCTTCACACATGTTAATATGCGCCTAAAGTGAAGTGTTGAGAGTGTGAAATAAAATATTCCCTAGGCGTGGTTATTATCCTTCCTCAATGTGCTAAATGCGCCAAGGAAAGGTGAAATTGATAAAGTATGCTAGGCGTTGGTATTGTCCTCCATGAAGTGCGCCTAATATTTAAGATGGAAAATATTGCAAAGTGATGGTAATTTGAATGGGAAATATGATAGGCGTTGAAGTAATGGAATATCTCCCATGATGTGCTATATGCGCTAATTTCCAAGGTAAAGGCTCTTTTGAATGTGTGAAGTACGCCCAAGGTGGTGAAATAGAGTGCTTGGCGTTGAGATTAAAATATCTCTCATGACATCCAAAATTCGCCCAAGGCGTTGGAGAAAGTTGTGCTAAGAGATTTTAAATATTTTTCTAAGGGAGAGGAAATTTTCAGAGGCACAAATTAAATTGCGGATTTTCCAGTGATGAAGTCAGAGATATTGGCATTGCAGGATGAGTTAAAAATTTCTCAAGTTAGAGCAACAGGGTGTTCACAAAAATGAAGAACGAATTTAAATTGATTGAAAATCATTTTTTTCTAAGGTTCAAAAATTCAAAAAATTAAATGAACCCGTTCGTTGGGTACCATGGATTCGATGCATTCTGAAGAAAATTCTCTTCTGGGTATTGAAGATCTTCAACAGGGAGTTGATTTTAAAGTCTTCCATGCTTCGTTGTGGCTTTCAGGATAAAGATTTTGATGGGCACCGGGTTGATAAATTTCCTAAGGGAAATTTGAAAATTTTTCTAAGGAAAGGAATAAATGATGTTGTCGAAGATAAAGTGCCTCGGCAGATGAATTTGAAGGTGATCGCCTAGATGATTTTTGATCAAATTCCTGATGAAAGAATTTCTTCTCAAGCTAGAGTTGAACGAAATGTCAGAGTGAAGTGTGCCAGGTAGAATGCAAGATGGGTTAGAAATTTGGTTAAGGCATGAAGAATCGTTATGAATTTGAGGATGAAGCTGGCTAGTGAAGGCAATGAACGCTTGGAAGTTAGAGTGCGAAAATCTTGGTAAGTAAGTTGAATTTATATTATGAAGTGTTCTAATGCTCTTCTCCTTGCTTGTTTTGCAGGAGGAACGTCGAGACCAGAGCACGATGACTTGAAGAGGTGAAACACGATGATATTACAACCTTCAGAGAAAGATAAAGTTATGAGTTTCACATGAAGAGAAAAAGTTGCAAGAAATTGGCTAAGTGTTAGCTCAAGTGGAAGAGGTCAAAGAACAACGTCAAGAAGGAAGATCGAGAACAGTGTGAACGCGTCTGCAAACGGAATCTTCTAGAAGGATGATGGTGGAAATTATGGCGCATTTATTACCCCACTCTCCTCTGTGGCGGTTTTTAGGGCAAATCTTGTTTAGGGCTGAGGTGGCACGATTCTGGCCACTCTATTGATTGTAACCCTAGCCGTCTTTTGGGACTTGGCTAGCTATATAAAGGGGGAGTCCCCCTCATTTGTAATTTGAGTAGACATTCAAAGAGATAGTAGAGAAGATCGGAGTAGAATTAGAGTAGAGGGACAACTTAGAAGTAGCTTAGAAGTAGATTGATAGTGTAGTTGGAGGAGAAGGAAAGTTTTCCTTTGAAAACTTTTGTAAGAGATTGTCGTGTAAAACTTTCATAATAAAAGATCTTTCATTGATGGTGAAATTCGTCTTTGTTATGGATAGCTAGCGAGGTTTCTTCATCCCTTCTACTTCAAGTAGCGTAGAGTAGCATAAATTTCATTTTCATGCAAGTAGATGTTAACTGTGGAATGTGGTGTTCGATCTAAGCAACTTCGTCTATCCATACCACTAGTGTATTTGCTGATGGTGAATGCGCCTTGTGTGGTCAACTGGAATATCATGCACTTAACTTCAATCACAGTTTGAATGATGGTATGCGTCGTTGTGATGGTATCTTTGTGTCAAGAGGTGGTTTGAACATCTTTAGTCGTCTCCCTTGAAGATTGCACCGACTCCGTGGAAGCTGTCCGATGCGAGGCAAAGCGAAGTCCGGTTGGAAGTTTGCTGAAGTTGAGCTCCATATCCCACGCCTTAGAGTAGATTTAGACTCTCTTAACCCTACCCCATTTCAATTCGGTACTTTCAAATTAGTTCAGGAAACAAGAACTTCATAGACAAATCTTTCGAGCATTTGAATTCCTTTCTTCACTGCTGAACAATTCCGTAAGTCCCCTTGAAATACCAGCAAATCACATCGAGCCAAACTGAGCCTATTCGCACTGAAAGAACCTTGGAGTTGAACGCATGAACTTTCTTGCAATCTTAGCATGCGGAATACTTTGATCAAGAGAGAATAGGGAAGCCGTTGGCAACTTTATTCTGCGTTGGTGCGGTCACGAAAAACACATCAACACTTTTCCAAGTTAAACTAGTTGTTCTCATTCATGCATATCTATTCTTTGGAAATATCAAATGTATACTTGGACCTTTTCTTGTTGTTAAATCAGTTAACTGATGTTTGTAGTCCAGTTAACTGTTAGTTATCTTTTGTTTAGTCTTAAAAATAAAAGCTTGCATGTTGGCAAGACTAGTTGTTAAAAACAAGGAGATTTTAGGGTTCCCTACTCCTTGTTTGTGTATAAATAAGGGCAGCCTTGGAAATTTATTTTTAACCGTTATTGTGCTAACAAATTTCTGAGCCTACTTTTGCCTGCAACTCTGTTATCAGTGTCTGTTCACTTAGTGTAAGAGCAAGTTTCCAAACCTGGTTTGTTGCAAGTTATTGTTTAGTTAATGTGTAATTTATGTCAAGTGTAATTTGGTTTGATCGCTAAATTGTAAGCTTGTTATTGCTACAAATCTCCTAGCCCAAAAAGTAAAATTGTTGTTAGAAATTTGAGAAAGGAAATCTTATGCATACTCTGCTCTGATCTACTATCTCAAATTTTGTTTTATGTGTTTTTCTTATATGATCTTTATTTTAGCTTACATCTAAAAATACAATGAGTCTTTAGGTGTGTTCTGGAAGTGAGTTCATTTGAGTTTCTTTGATGAATCATTCCTCGTTTACTTCTAACTCTCAAACTCTGAGTTTACTTGAGTTGCTAGAAGCGTCATTAGTTTAGGACTAGTTGTAGTTGAAGTTCTGGAAAAGAGAAAACCTTAGTTGTGATGCAAAGAGTTTTATAACCTTGTGCTCTTAGCTAAGAACAAAAAGATTGGTAATAGTTTAGTTTACTTTCTTTAAGCATCATCAACAAAGAGGGAGCTTCCCATCCTAATTTGAAGAGAAGTTCAATTGTGCATAGCTATCTGTTTCTAATCTGCATTCCAGAGGTGCAAATTGAAACGCCAACAAATAGTTCATGACAAGACATTGAAGAGCCAAAGAATTGTATTAAAATCACAAACATTTTCTCCTAATGAAATGAATTATTCGATAGATATCTCTTAGAGATTTGAGAATGAAATGAATGCAGAAGGAGAAAAAGAAACAAAATAATTAAATGTGTGATGAACTTTCCCTATTTTTATGTCATTCTTTAAGAGTCATGCATAGTGTACAAAGTTTATATATTTTTAGAAAACAAGCTTTCCTATGTTATAGAATCATGAAATTTTTTCATAAATAGTTGTTGAATTAAATGATGTTATGTAAGACAATGAGAATTTTCGCATAGCTTTCCAGTTGGACTGAGTATAGTTGGTTCTTCCGAAGTAGGGATCTTTCACAAGGATAGCTGCTTTTGTTGGCCAAAAGAATACCAAGGGGTCACCAATGACCAATTAACTCCTCTAATGTCCCCTTCCTAAGCTATGGCAGTGTTGTTAGGGTTAGCATATTCCTAGGGTTCCCATAGGCAAATGTAGTGTGGTTAGGGGCTCCTTAGTTCTTGGAGATCATGTTTTCAACCTTTGGGTAATTTATTGGCATGGCGGTGTGTTCGGGATTATAGGAGTATTTTTCTGACTCTCCGGGGCTTTTTTAGGCACTTTCTCCAATACTTACTATTTTTAGTAAGCCACCTCCTTGGCAATTTTGTGTCGGTTTGTCCATGAGATGTTTAGTTATGGCATTTAATGTTTACTTGGTGACTTTTTATGGCCTAGAGAATTATTCTAACAGAATTTTAATATTTTAAAGTTAAATTAAATATTTAACTTAACGTTATTTTAATATTTTTAAAAGTGACTTTATTAAAAGGTGTTTTTGGGGATATAAGGATTTTTCTAAATGTTAAATTTAAGTGATTTTTAAAAGTGGATTCCTTTATTGGAGACATAAGGGGGTTTATTAAATTTAAATGTAATGTATAATTCGCCAAAGTGGGGCATGGGTTTTTGGAGGAGTATAAAAGTGTTTTGAAGAGCCATTTGGTATATGCTTGGAATTTTGTTTGAGAAACATGCAGGTTGAGCCAGCATTCTTCATTTGCTTTGTAAGGACGAAAACCCTTACAGAGAATATCCACTTCAATTGTGAGAGATTATTCTTGGTGGAATTTTACAGGTGACTTCATTCAAAGGTTATCCAGGAGGTTTATTGCTCAGATTTTGGGGTGATATTGCCAAGGTTGTCATATCAGATTTTGAAGGGAAAATTGAGGAGTTTTTGAGGAGCAGCTTATTGACATGTTTCAGCATTTAAACACTTCTTGGTGCTGGCTATACCATTCCCAGGCTGGCCGTACTTCTTTAAGAGAGGAATGTGACTTTGGAATCCCAAATGCCTAGGGTTTGGGTTGCTTGTTGAAGGGGATAAGGGCACCCAGGTGTAAGGAAGACTCAGCAGAAATCTTAGGAGTGAACAACAGCAGTTTGGAAGAGATATCAGATCTTCATTGCATTTCCAGGGTTGCTTGTCCAAGTGCAGTTTCGATATTTTTGCTTGATCATTAATATGTTGTAACAAACCCTACTATATCAAATATATTATGATTGTAATAAATCTGGAACAATTTTCAATCTGTGGTTATTCCTGAAATAGTTGATTGCATTTCTTTATATTGCATATATTTCTATTGGATATTATTGTGGTTATTTATCTGTATTGCAATCCAAACTGCAAAAACATATCAAAAAACAAACACAAAAAAAATATAGGGTGCTTGTTATAGTGGTATTAGAGCTAAAGTATTCTACCATCCTGGAGGGTTTATTGAAAATAGTGACATGATAGTGGAATGAGTAATGCAGCCTCCAGTTACTCATCATTATAATTTGAGAAGGAACAGGTCTAATCCAAATTTTAGAGGTCAAAAAAAGACTGCTATATTTGTAGGTGTTAACATGGGTGATAGAGAACAACCGAAACCAAGCACCAGAGAGATGAAAAATGGAACTGGGGATGGTTCGGTGAATAATAGGGATGCAAATTAGCATGCAAGAACTACAACAACCAACACTAGGCCCCTTATGTCTAAATTTCCACCAAGGGTTAACCCACCGATTGAAGAAGAACCCACACAACAGGAGTTACAAGACCGGATTTTAGAGGATTGGAGGAATTCAGGGCTTGAGTTCTAGGCTGAAATGTCCTTCCAAGATTACATGGACCTCATATTGAAACACAGACCTAATAGAGGTGGTCGATAGCATAACCTGGACCTATTGTCATGTCCCCTTCTCAGTGACATCTCTCAGACGACAGGATTGGCCTATCATACGACCCTCGTAGGCTGATGGACTGGATAGGGGGTCATCTCGGAGCTTGGCTCAGCTTCAGTCAGCAGGGATTGATCAGTTGTCTTTCGTTCTGGCTCGATCGGAGGTCATTTGCAGAATTGCTATTTTTAGCAGTTCTTGGCAGGCAGTGTGGGACCACTGCTATTTTTAGCAGTTTGGCTGTGGCGGCATCAGGAATCACTTCAGAGTCTGTCAGCATCAGACGGATCAGTAAACGGGTTAGAAATAAGGGAGATATTAATATTTGATCGTATTGATTAAATATTAATTAATTAACGTTTGTAATATAAAGTTATAATTTAATATTATAACTTAAAGTGAATTCCTTGAGGGGTGCGCCATCATGAGGAAAGGGGGCCAGTTTGATATTTTAATTAATAATTAAATATTCAGTGGAGAACTATGGAAAGGTGAAAATATTAAAATATGAATATTTCATTAAAACCCTATTTTCAAGGGAATCGCACTTTTCATGTATTTGAGGGTTTGCCTTGGGAACTGAGCCCATTATGAGATTATTGAATTTGATATTGATCAATTTTTGGTCTGAGCCTGAGACTTAGGGTTTCACGTTCGATTCCTTGGAGAACGAGCCATCTCCAGCGGAAAGCAATTCAGAGAGTGTGCAATATCATTCGATCTATTGCCTACAGAGGTTTTCTTACTCAGAGGAAACTACAGAGCTTCAGAGAAATTCACATCTTCAGTTGTTGTCAGTTGATTGCATTCAGAGACCATCAAATAACATGGCGTACCAGTTGCAGAGCACCAGACAGTGATTTGGAAGAGGCCGTACCATATTTAATTCTGATTTCTGACAGGCCGTACCTCTGTCAGGGCCGTACTTCTGTCATAAAGTCGACTTCATCAAATAAAATCAACGCCTCTGTCATAGGGTTCCAGCTTGCTCTGAAAGAGGCGCCCATACCAGTTGATCAACCTATGCACGCCAGAAGGAAGGAAAGAGATCACATTCATTTCTGCTGTATGGATTTGTACTTTCAGCCGTACCAGCAAACCAGGTTCTTTTCCCAATAAAAATTCTTCTTTAATTCATTGCTTCTTCTGGGTATCATTGTAATCACTTGAAAAGTTGAATAAAGGTTACTGGTGTTGTTAGTATTGTATTTCCAGAGCTATTGGATTTTAGAGAATTTATTTCCATTTATTAGCATTTATTGTCAAAATCGTACCTTCTCATTATTGCTTCAAAAACACAAAAAAACTCAAAAACCTAAAAACGTCAGAAAAACTTGAAATATCCGTCAGAGCAGTAACAGGGGGAAACCAGGGGTTTCTACAATTTTGAATGATAAAAGCTCTTGAGCATGATTTGCCTTGAATCACTTCTTATTGTTGAATAGTAAGCGAGGTTACATATTATCTTCCACCATAGATTAGAGTTAAATTTAGATTAGATAGAATTTGCTTTGAAAAGTTGTTAAATTGAATGAGAGATTGATCGTATTGATTCAATGGTGAAGTGTAGCTCATACTTTTTTCGAATGGATGATTTGCATTCGATTTGTAAAGTTAGCCTGAGCTCTTAAACGTGGAAGCTTAACTTCAACCTCATTCGAGGTTTGAAAATTATTCTCACAAACCCCTTGAAGATTGCACCCACTTTGCGTATGTTGTCCTGCAGGAGGCGAAACAAAGTGTGGTTTATTTCGCTTCACCAAGTCCTTACTGTCTCTTGATTTCTTAGGCTTAGACTAGATTCTCTGAACCCTATTCTTTTTGCCATTTTTTTTGAGATCCACAATTGAAAGTCCTAATTGAGAACCTACAAAGATAAATTTCCTAAGTCCCTAGCTTGTGCAGACTTTCTACGTAAGTCCCCTTGTTCATTACCAGCAAATCACAATGACCACTGAACTTATCCACACGTCGAGACCCGACTAAAGAAACCTTGGAATCGCCATATGATCTTCTTTGCAATCTTAGCATACGCGGTGGTTTTTCAAGAGAGGATAGAGTGTCTTTGGACATTTTTATTCTGAATGTTTTTATTCTGAATGTTTGGTGGATGATAAAACACACATCAACATGTTCCAAAATAAATGATTGTATAATCCCAAGTACTTTTATTTACAGACAATGCATTCAACATCAATTGCTCTCTAAGAGTTAAGAGATTTTACATTTTGCGATTCGCTGTCTTGGACGTCTTCATTATTTTGCGCATTACTGATGCCCTTATCTCTATTCACATGTTGCAACCACTTAGCATGGCATCTCTCCCTCTTGACTGCTTCATTCATTGCACAAACAATTCTGTAAAACAAGATCAAGATGCAGCATACAAACATGAATAAATAATGGCAACAAAACTTAGTAAATTTAAACTAAATGAGTAATATTACCCAGAAGTAAGAACATAATTTTAACTTTGCAAAGGATTGTGTGACGAATAGCTGAGTTTTTTTCAAATGCCAAACTAATGATTAGCATAAGAAAGCATAATAAGTTGAGAACCCAAAATAACATCTTAACCATTCTAGTAGTTGCTATATTTGATTGTCAACCTATATAATTTCTTTAGTAAGGAAATAAATCATAAAATTAGAAGAAAACATCGTCTGCTAAAATAAAAAATATTAATGAAGACATTCCCATCAAGGTTGCAACGTGTGAAAAACAAGCAAGCTTCTGAAAATCAATTAGCTAATTCTTTGACTCACCACAATCCTATGGCCTGGGATTATACATGACAACAAGCTAATATTGAGATAAAATCTTATAGTTATAAATTTCTTCCACTGGTATGTTCTATCATTATCAAGAACAAATTGAATAAGGTAAGATACTATGATTATCCAATAATAGAGATCACATATGTAGACAATGATAATAACGGGCTATATGATTTTAAAGAATATAATGTTAGAATTAAGAATATATGAGAAGAGATTGATAAGTAAAATCGAATGACCAAAGATAACTTCATAAAGAGAAAAAGATAATTAGTAAACAGGAAAATATCTCGCACTATACATAGTTATCAGTTGACTACCAGAAAGTTCACAAGGATTTCAAGAGATTTACAAGAATTCTAGAGGAGAGAGAGAATAATCTTTAGTTCTAAATCAAATGCGTCCAAGAATCTTCAAATGCTATGAGTAGCAAAAGAATATCAGCAGCATACATATTATTTTTGCTATGATATTTTTAACATGATAAGTCTGGAACAAATTCATCAAAAAAGTACCCAACAGCAGCAGAAAAAGATGTAAATAGAGAATAAAAGGTCCAACAAGTAACAGAAAACAGGCCTTACAATGCATAGCAGCAAAAATATTTTGGGGAAAAAATCGGCAAACAAAAAGTATAAGATTTTTTTAAAAAATTGGAAAAAAATTGGGAAAAAATAGGAATTAAAAAAAACGTTAAAAATTGTAGAACAAGAGAAAAACTATTTTATTTTTTTAAAATTGAAAGGCATTTCTATAGCATAGAGATATAGAGAGCAAATAAAATAAAGAGTTTAACTAATGAATTGTAGAAAATAGATTTTTGTAGTTTATATTCATATCATTGATTACATTGCATAGCACATCTTTCAAACCCAAAGCATTACTTCACATTACATAACTAATACTGAGATGCTAATAGATGACAAAATTGCAATTACAATATAGTTTTTTACAAAGTCAAACTAAGCAGTTATGCAATTACTTCACATTACATAACTAATAACTAGGAGCAGCTGCCAATTGCATTTGCTTGTCATGGCATTCCATGAGACCACATTTCTTTGAGGCATTTTTTCAAACAGTTCACTGCCTTGCCTATGCTACCACATTTTTCATGCATGTCTACCAAAGCATTTTATCAAACAGTTCACTGCCTTGCTGCTATGGCTAAAAGCATAAAACAGGTGCTTTTGAACAAGCTATGGATGCATGGAAAAAATCTATCAAAGCATAATAGTGAGCAATAGTATAGACAAGGCAGTGAACTATTTGAAAAAATGCCTCGAAGAAATGTGGTCTCATGGTGATGGAATGCCAAGACAAGCCATAGACAAGGCAATGAACTGCTTGAAAAAATGCATCAAAGAAATTTGGTTTCATGGTGATGGAATGCCATGACAATCCATAGCAATTTGCTTGTCATGGCATTCCATCACCATGAGACCACATTTCTTTAGGCATTTTTTCAAAACAGTTCACTGCCTTGTCTATGCTACCACATTTTTCATACATGTCTACCAAAGCATTTTATCAAAAAGTTCACTACCTTGCTGCTATGGCTAAAAGAAAACAGGTGGTTTCGAACAAGCTATGGATGCTTGGAAAAAATATATCAAAGCATAATAGTAAGCAACAAGTTATGGTCTCATGGTTTTTTTTTGCGCAAAAATCAGCTTGATTTTATCATGTTTTTTTGCAAGTTTTAAACGTGTTTTTTTGGCGATTTTGCAGTTTAGAACGAGAAAAAATCGTTGACCAAAAAGTCAACGATTTTTTCAAAAAATCGGGGAAAAAATCATCCAGCCTGCAGATTTTTTAAAAATCGCGATTACTCAGGATTTTTTGCAGATTTATGCTTCTATATTACAATGAGTTTTGATCAAGATGTAATGTGATAGCATACATTTTGTTGATCAATTAATCATGCAATTAAAGGATCAAACACAAAAGAAATGATCATAATATAGCAACCCATTCGATTTTTCATTTTTGGCATTTTTTATTTTTTATTACTCATGATGTGACTGTGTTCTATAAAACCATCCACATACCTATCAAATATATAAATGATTGCATGACATGATATACGTTCCTTGTTGTACGGCATTTAAGATTTGTTTAACAAAGAAGTGTCTCACACTAAAGGCATATAAATCTATAGACACAAATTGCATCCAATATAGTTTCTTCGTGAATATTCATACAACTGGATTATTCTATTCGATCCAACATAGTGCCTCATCAACAATATGAGGAATTTGGCCTTGCACATGCATTGAAAGAATACATTTCACTACAAATAACTTTTGTTCCAGGTTCAACCACAAAATGTATGGTCCCTCAACCACAACCCTTTGCAAAGTTGATTTTTGTTTGTGCCAACTCCAGCAACCAAGAGACCACAAGTATTGATGAAATGCTCTGGTAGAAGACTCAATTTGGTACCATCCTTCTAGCTTACAAGGAATGCATTGAGGTCCAAACTATTAATTATACTAAAGCATGGGCATTACACTTTTTAATTCAACTTGCCCAGCAATCTCATATAATGCACCTTCATGTTGAAGGGCATTCCTCTTTGTGTAATATCCCACATAGGATATTTAGTAATTTTTTTGATTTTAGGGTTCTGATTTTTGTCCCAATTTTCTGATTTCCAAATCTGATCCAAAACCCTAGTTTCTGCAGTTCTGATTTTCTGCTTCAGACTTAATCAAACACTTATAACAGCCACTTAACATGCTAAAAACACCATAACAATCATGCCAATCCATGTGCTAAAATCATAGTTGAATTATACAATGAATTATTCAATGATTCAACACCCTAAATGCTACCAAAATGATAGGAAACTCAGACCGAAAGTCTGTTGTCGTAAATTGGAAATATAAAGTCTTCAAATACATCAAATACCATGCGCAAACATGCCAAAGATGCCCAGCTATAATCTGTTATAAATCCTAGGGTTTATACATACCAATTTACATGCAAATTTGACCTCCAAATGATGAAAAGGGACCTCCAAGGTGTGGCACTCAAACTTAGGGTTTGAAACCCTATGGCATAAATGATGAAGCATAGTTTTTGTGAAGTTGACGCATTCAACAAAGATTGTTAAACTTTAGTTCCAAAAGGGTCGCTATTTTTAGAATTGAAGCATAAGTGTGAAGTTGGCGCATTCACTTCTTGAATGTCAACTGAAGTCTTGAAAGGGTCGCTATATTTGGAATATTTAAAGCATGAAATATGGCGAATTTCTTATTGTTAACTTTAGCTCTCAAAAGGGACGCTTTAGTTCTAAATTGTGAATTTCAAGCAAGTGTGAAGGATGGCGAATTCAATGAAGATGTTTAACTGAAGTCAAAACTGCATGGATTTGTCAACTGAAGATTGAAAAGGGAAAACCCTAAGCATGGTGCTTTATTTAGCATATTTTAGTTTCAGTTAACTAAAATGAGGTCCAATTAGAAGCCAAGCGCCATTTTTCAAGCTTTAGTGCTTTATGCGAATTTCAATGATGAAAGCTTATTTATTTCAGCCTTGGCGTCCATTATTTCTTCATTTCAAACTTCGAAGTCTACATTCTTCTTGAGCGAGCAGCAAGCTAAAGGTGCTACAGGTGTCAGAATTCAGCATTCTTCGTAGCAACGAATTTAGATTGTGCAGAGGAAGAAGATTCCAGACTTTATTTTCACTTTGCATGCAGGTTTCCTCAAGTTCCAGAAAAGAGATTGGCGAATTCTTCAAAAGCAGAACAAGCAAAACTTTCTATCTTCTGTCTTATTTCTTCTATTTCTCATCTTAGGTACGTTCTTCGCATGTCAAAGAAAAAAAAAAATATTCAATCTAATCATCTAGGTTCATATTCAGCATCAGCAGCAAAACCATGTCTTAGATTTTTTCGAGAAAATTGCCCCGCAGCCTCATTCTGAAGCTCTGTGCATTTTTCCGAAGATTTCTTTGCATGTGGGCCAAATCACATCTTTTTGAAAATCGCATCTGGGTTTGTTCAGAATTCTGTTGTGCACAAAACCCATGTTCTAGATTTTTTTCGAGAAAATTGCCCCGAGCTAATCTAAAAAGTCTGCAGTTCATCGACCTTCACTTTATGTTAGGCTACGTTATCTTTTTCACAATTTGACATTTAGATTGTCTTAGAATCATTTTTAATGATTTTGACACAGCTCAGAATTTTTGGTGAAAATTTGAACCGACTGCTATTTTTTACTCACCAGGAGCCATTTTTGCCAGCTAGAAAGTCGTCAAACATCTTTGTGTTCACAGTCTGAAGCTCTTTTAATTTAGGTTCAAAGAGCAAAAAGATAAAATGTCATGAAATGATTGCACAGAAGCATCAGCTGAAAAAATAATCATCCACTTCCTTATCCTGTCCAAAGCCACCTCCTCTGTGCCATTTATTTGAACCTGGTCTTACGCTGTTTCAAGGTTGTACAAACTCAGTTTCAGAAGCATCTTGTGATTGTCTTGTTTAGGTTCTGATCTCTTGACTAGTAATTTCAGCTAGTTTCAAGAAAGTTTGCTGATTGAAGTCAAGAATGCATCATCATATTATTCGGAGAGACAAAGGAATTCAAGAATTAGCACCTGCCTTGCTCGTAAACTAAGTTCACTTCTTCTCAAATGACTGATGATGATCGAAGTGTTAGTTATTGAAAGAACCGAGGGAGAGAGAGTTGATCTGGAACAACTATTTAAGAGGGTTGTGTTCATTACTTTTCCTAATAACAAAATTTAAATTGGACTCCAAAAATATAGATATTTCATCACTAGCTATAGTGATGAATTACATGCTTTAAAGTTGCACACCCATTATATGCTTTTTATTAATCCTAAAATAATTGTTATAACTTTTGTTTTGCTATCTCCAAGTACCCACCTCCAAGTTTTTTGAGAATGGTGTATCAGTACCCATCCCAGTCTATATACCAGTACCAGTATGGTGTGTGTGTGTGTGTGTGTAAGAGAGAAGAGAGAGAGATTGAAGAGGAAGTTGATGGTAAGAGATTTCCTCTAATTTAAATGCCCTTTTGATGTACATGCCTGGCCTGTTTGCTCTTTTGTATGTATAATTATTATGCCCATTATGATTGGTTATGCATTGTTTTTGTGCATTGTTTTATGCATTTATGTGGGATGAAAGAAGTTGAAAAGCAATGCAAGTCTCTTGAGATGCATACTGGTCCTTTGTGTGTGCTCAAAAAAATTGTTGTATATTTTTGTGATGATAAATCTGTTTTGTCGTAATGTGTGATGTAGAATGTTGCAAGTCTTTGCATATCAAATATTATGTCGCTATTGTGGTTACAGAACCGTTATGGTAAGTGTTCTGGTGATTCTAATATTGATGTTGTGCCTCTGCAGTCTAGGCTAGAATTGATAGTTGACATTCCATGTCAAGTGTGAGAAATCTATGATGCACTTGTGGTTTCCATAAAGAAAAGCCTCATCTCACAGGTTTATCATATCTGCACTAGTGATTGTGGCAACCAATGGCACTAGAAATCCTCTCCCAAAACCTGAAAAAGTTAATGTGCGAAACCAGAAAATCCTTAGCTGAAGTTTTCTTAACCTTGTGCCTCTTCCAATCAAAAAGATAGGACTTAGATTACTTTTTTTTCCATGCATTCCAGCACAACAAGGGAGCTTCCCCTCCTAATTTGAAGAGCACTCATTGCATAGTGTACATAGCTGTCCGTACAAACCTGCACTCCAGAGGTGTTAGTTTTTACGCCAACAAAATGTTTTATCTTTAAAATACAAGCAGAATTTTCTGAAGGAGATCAAAGTGACCATCATCCATTGAAGAAGCAACATTCAGGTAAAGCATCAAACTCTCCTAGTTTGTGACAATGTAAAAGATTAACTTATACTAATTCAGCGCTCCTCCCCACCCCGTCTCAGTATAAGTGTGTGCTCATCCCTAACATCCCCTATAGCAAAACAAATTTTCATAAATGAAGAAAAACCTAAAATTTGTTCCCAAAAACAGGAATTGTTTGCCTTGAACGAAATCTTCATGAAACATAATCCCAATTGAAAAGGAATCAATCAGTCTTGACACATCTCAATAGCAGCAAATTCGGGTATGTAGATTTCTTCACACTCGGCAGCTTCATGTTCTATTGGTGCATTCATATTTGCTAGCAGCACTTCACCCCTCTTGCTTGTGGAATCCATAAACTACTTGTACTTTGCCCTATCATCTGTGATTTTCTTCATATACTCTGTATAAATCAAAGCTGTGATTTCTAATTATTCTCCCCTCCAAACATTTATTAAAATACATTTAATTTTATGTGTTATACAATTTGCGTTTAATGATATCTCCCTACAAAATTTGTTTGTGTAAATATTTAATTTTATAAGATTCAATTTTATAACATATTTTTGTGTAAAGTATAGTATATATTAATATATAATAATTTTAAATTTATATATTAATATATATAGCTGTCCCCCCACTTACCCAAAATTTGGGAAATTGTTGCTGTCCCCAAAAATCCATCCTCATGTCCCCCTATCCCAAAAACTCAAAGAAACATTGATTAAATCGAAGAGCTTCCCCTACTAATTCAAAGAGAGGATTTTCTTCACAAGCTGTTCTATTTTGTGCTGTCACAAACGAGAGAAATTAAAACGATAACAAAGTACAAGAGTTTATCTTCTATGCCCTTGAATGATATCACCCCAAAAGAAAATGACCTAACAACTTTGTGTATTTCAGGTTCAACCACATATACTTGATTCCTAATAACAAAATGATTAAATTGGACTCCAAAAGTAATAGATATTTCATCACTAGTATAGTGATGAATTACATGCTTTAAAGTTGCACACCCATTATATGCTTTTTATTAATCCTAAAATTATTGTATATAACTTTTGTTTTGGCTATCTCCAAGTACCCACCTCCAACCTTTTTTTGAGAATGGTGTATCAGTACCCATCCCAGTCTCTTATACCAGTACCAGTATGTGTGTGTGTGTGTATTGAGAGAGAGAGAGAGATCACCTGGAATTTGTTGTACGGCATTCACCAATGATTTCCTCCTGCTCCTACGCAAGAAAAATTTTGCAATGTCTGGTTCGCTTTTTGATACACTGTAAATAGAAAAGCTAACTCAGAAATCTTTTGTGCTAAATAAAGATGCAAGTGCACATTTTAACTAACAATTTCAGTTTTTATGGATTGAATCAAAAAAATAGATAAATAAATAAATGCTCAAAAAGAAATCCATCTAGGGATGATGAGGCTACAATTCTTACATTAAGGAGATATCTGAGTGAACCTGAATATTATTGCCAATATCTATCGTCACTGACAGCTATATCCAACCTTATCTTGTCCTAGTGACCTGAATAAATATACTTGGTCGCCTGAGTGTAAAGATTTGTGGTTGCTTAACACATTCTACTAAATTCATTTATAACTTGTTCCCCTAGCCATCTATAGGAATTAGTGAATTCAGTTCCCTTTCAAACGGATTGGAAGAAGCCATGTAATAGAAAGAAATATATATCCTGAAATTTGCAGTTGTTTTTGTAAAATAAATTACCTGTAGCATCAGCGTTAGCTATCTGATTTTTAAATAGATATTTGTAGGGTCTGTAAAAAATTGAATCTGTAATGGTTGTGGTATTGAATGTAAGTTTGCCAGTTTGGTTTGAAGGAGATTGTCATTTGGCTGGGACACTTTTATTGGCAGTTTCAATTATTAGTGTGATATATGATCTCTATATTATGCTAGTCATTTTTCATTACTTGTTTCACTTCAGGGTTTAGGGTTAACACGGTCATTTAGTATCAAGGAATTCAAAACAAATCTGGTTTACTGAAATGGAAAGGTACTAGTTTTCTCAGTTATTACATAGGTATGTATTCACGTGTAAGGTATTATGAGAAGATTTTATAAGGGAATTATAAAGAATAATAGAGGCAAGGATGGAAAACACTTTCCATAGACACATTAGTAATTTAAGACACATGGATCTATTAAGAATGGTAGCAAATACCAGTTTTGCAACTCCTCCCAAAAGAAGCTGAAGTGAAGACCCTTCTGAACACCATGATTCAAATGAACGGCCTGTTTATGATTGGTTGAAAAACCATCTTGTCCCACTGCTTGGTGTTGGTTCCTACAAGAGAATCCCCCTCACTCATGATTATTAGATGGGGAACTCCCCTTCATGAAGATAAGAACCTTCAAGAATCAGAATACACAATTGCTCATATAGACCTTAGACAAGATAGATTTGTTAATACTGTGGAGGCTACTCAAGCCACTGCTCAGATTGATACCTCAGATATAGATAAAATCAAGTCTTTGCATCTGATTTGTCACAGTTGATGCTGGTATCATAATATTTCTGTGCATGTGCATTCAGGGCAAAAAAAGCATCCTTCAAAAGTTCTGAAAGCAAACTGTGGAGAGAATTTCAGAGCTCAACCACACAAATCTTATCTATAAGAAGTTATAAAATAAGTGAAATCTGTTATAACAGAACTCACTTGATCTTAGCTTTGCAATGTATTACATGATTTCTTTCAAAGACAGTTCACTGTATTGACAAATCTGTGCCTGCTCTGGGTATAAGTTTGTACATAAAGCATTTTCATAACTTTAAGGAAGAAAACTAGGAATTAAAATCAATTTAAAAATTGTGTTTTATTAAACTACTTACCTTTCACTGTAGTATTTTTCTGACACACCAAACATGGGACTGCTTGGTTCTAAAGGAGAATCACAGGAATCATAATCTGCTGAGTCACTCTCTACAGCTCCTGAGAAATGATGCATAATAAGAGATTTTACCGAGAATGGTATTAACTGTCCGGGAGAGCGCATGACATCAACCAGTAGCTCAGTAGAATTTAGTCCAACCAGAAGTGACATATGCCTATCAGGGTCTGCCTGAAGAATCACCTTATCGTATACCTGTAAGCCCTGAATATACAACGTTTGCACATTAATAAGACAAGAGGCAACCTCACATAAAACCAACATACAAAACTTCATTCAATTTTTAACAAAACTAGTATTGCTAATGGCTATCAGCACTGTTTATTTCAAGCCATGATATATGACAAATCTTCTTGAAAAAATGACTTTAAATAACATCTAAATGCTAACACCTCTCATATATAGTCTTGATTATGCATACATATTTTAATAAAAAGAATCCCCTCCCCTCAATCCACCCAAGCTCAAGGAGCATGCTTCCTAAGGATCCCTCCTACATTCTTCTCAAAACTTATCTTAACCAAGCTTCTCAAGGATCTTTCCATACAGGCATCTCTGGCCACTACCTACCCTTCCCCAAAGAGACGTGCTTGTCAAGGATGCTTCTCAAAAACATGCACATCATATTCACTATTTAAATAGAAAAATTATAATACTAAAAGTAATATAGATTTAGGGCATAAATATCAAATTACACAGTTCAGTTTATTATTAGAATTAATGGATACAAGAATTATACAGGATTTATATTAGTCTGAAATTGGAGATATTGTTATTCATGCACACATAGCAACATTCAAATGTGTGCTTGTATGATAAAAGTATTTTAGAAGAAAATTTAAACGGCTTCTATCCATCCTCAAAAAAACTATACTTTACATTTATTGAATGGATCATGAAAGATGATGTGAGCAAAATCACAGTTGTCTGCTTGACCTATTTATGTACCAAATGATGAAGTTTAAACTGAACCAGTAGGCTCCCAACCTTGAAATTTTAACATTAAATATGTGTCCTTTTTCTAGAAAATGTCAGTTTGCCAACCAAAACCTTGAAAACAACCATGTGACTAATGGGGACTCAACTCGACTTGCCGCTACTGGATGGATGGATGTGTTTGTTGTTGCTAGGAGAGGGGCGAAAGCGGAGGGAGAGGGAATCGACTTGTCTTCACTTCAGATCTTTATTTCTTCTGGCAATGACCAAGTCAACTCGAGGAGGGATAATACCAGTATATTATCACATAATATGAGTTGATTGCCCCCATGCCTTTCTTTATGCTGCTTGGCTTCGCCGGACCAATTCTCGTTTCTCTATTATTCCTACTATTTGCAGACCCCGCCACCCAGGGTGGGAGGATATAGGGATGACCCCAACCCCACCAACCATATCTAGGACCCCACCGACCGAGACTCCTAGCCACCCAAGCTTCGCTACCACCCGAGCTTCACTCCCGACCATAAGGAATATAGGGCAGTCGCGAAGCACTAGGATGGTGATGGTTAAAAGCTAGGGCAGTGTTTCTCAAGCGGTGGGCGAAGCCTGAGAATGGGGTCCACGAACAAACCCACCATCCATAAGGCGAATATTGTCGGTCCCAACCCTAGGGGGGGTGGGAGGCTATAGAGTTGCTTTGCCATCTAGGGAAATTGTTAATTTCCTGTAATCAAACTTGAATATTTATGTTTCAAGGCCATGTCAATCTTCTAGCTACCATTCAACAAACCAAATCTCCAAAGAAAAAGACCAAGTCATCTTTCCATTATCTAATGAGATTGTTAAATTCCTTTAACCATACTTGAATATATCTCAAGGACACGTCATTCTTCTATCCATCATTCAAAGGTGGGTTTTTCTTAGAGTAACTATGTGTTCTAAAGGGAGAGTGCATGGAGTACAAATTCAATATACATCCAGCATGATGATTCTATGATGATTACATGTATTACACTGAAAGTATATTTGATCCTTTATCTGACAGATCAAGAATATGTTTGTGATTTTGTTTCTCTGTCACTGTCTTGTGTGAAAAGGGTATGAGTACCTGTGAAGAGTAAAGAAGTGTTAAACAAAGTCAAAATCCATTTTCCAATCATCCTCTCTATTAAAAGTTGATTCATTGTTACTGAAATCAGCTCAACTTTACAAATACATTGATGCCTTTGTTATCAGGCACATTATAGGAGTTCATCTCTGCTCCGGCTGAAGAGAAGAAGCAAATAAGCTACAATGTCACTTCAAAATGTCTGCCAACTGCATAAGAATATACTAAGCTTCTTAAAATATGGGAATGAGTATTAGTCAACACAAAAAAATGGTCATATTCTCACTAGGAAAGAATGCACTAATACATGTCACAATAATGAGCAAGTTATCAATTGAACTTCAACTTAAAAGAGCCTAGTCATCATGATCAAACTAACAGATTTGACATGATCAATACAGAGGAAAATGCTAACAGGTTCAGTATGACTGATGTGGAAGCTAACATCACATAAAAATTCAAAATTGTAAGACCTGTCAAAAGTTGTAATTTGTTACTTTCACTAAAACCCATCCCATTAGAACAAGAGATAGATCATGGAAAGCCCAGACAGCTACAAAAGGGACCACAGAACATTTGAACCAGTACCATTTAAGCAGAATGTGTACTTAACACTTTCAAAGAGGAGAGTTACTAGAGTATATATCTTCAATTCCCTTATAAAAATTTCAATATAATTCTAAAAAATATGCATTTCAATTATAAGATCTGGTAACCTGGATGGTATTTCCTCTCACTAGTAATAAGACATATAGGTTGATTAAAGCTGAGATGGTTGTTTTCTGGATATAGCAATTAAAACTTGAAACAATGAGTCTAATATTAATAGCAAGCCATTGCAAATGTACAGCTCCAGGTAAGAGTAAGTTTCCTGTACAAGGATGGTCCAGATCCAAGTAAACAACTCTCATTTCAGTGTGATAGGTGTCTTCATGAATAAAATAAACAGAACTCAACAATATGCAAGAGTGAAGACAAATATAGAATCAAAAAATGACTTAGATGAAATTGTCCTTAAAGCAAATATCAGAACTGTTTACCACAAGAAGTTTACTTCTAAGTCCTACAGCATCTGCAAGGAATTTAAATAGCATTGCTCGAGGTCGACATAATCCATTTTTTATTTTTCCCAGCAACTGAAATTCAAAGCTATCTGCTAGTGAAGTGCCATCATCTATAAAATGCTTTGCAACACCGGCTTCAGAAACAGGTCCTCCATAGAAATCAGACACCTGCAGAGTGTAGAATAAAAACATTAATATATCAATGTTAAAGTTCTCTTTTATCTGAAAGAAAAATAAATAAATCAAACTCAATGTCACAGCTTTAATAATTTCAAAGGAAAATGTTACTGTAATGTCATAAAATATTAAAAAGCAATAATTATAAGTTGTAACCATAACATTTAGTACTGCATCTAAAAAGCCCTCTCTTGTCTATGTTTAGCAGATCATGCCCACCTTCTCTGAGTCAAGAATTGATAAGAATATGAGAGGGGGGCACTGCTGCAATTCTAAAGCTCATCAATATCCTCTTAATAAAACAATTCCTGCTTTAGGGAACAATAACTATTCATGATCACATGATGAGTAAATGACAAGGAGATAAAATCATAAAAATGAAAAAAAATAGTATTTATAGTAATCTATCTGGTCCTTAGAAAATATGTATCACCTAAGATCAATTCCTTCCACACACTATACCTAAATAAGAGGCCTTTCTCCCAAGGAACCAAAACTATGACTTCAATATAGCTAACTGAAAGTTTCTTTTGAGATTAATATGGCTCCTCCTGCTCATATCAAATCTGTGACGGATCAAACTAAAGTCATACATGGTAACTATGGTTCCAATTTCCTTCTCCCCTAGTTAATTATATTCCTTAGACTTCAAAATCATATACTTATACTTGACAATTCAACCATTATCTATATGTACCACATATAACAGAACACTTGTGTGTGCACGTGGCCCAATGCATCCTTGTGTACTAATAGCTCTAATACAAGTGACCACTTTGGTATACCTCTTTTGATTACTAGTAGTCAGATTACTTCAGCCAAAAATCATTTGTATGATATGCCTTTGTCATTCCTGTGTTTTCATATTCAGGTACAATTATATTGCCTGCAAGTACGGATTTTGTAAACAACTCATTCTGAAACAGGCTCAGAGGGCATGCTAAGTAATAGAAAGCATCTAGAGTTAGTTTTTCCATGAAGGAACCTTATGAACCAACTTTCCTACGCTGACATATATATATGTGGAAATAAAGCCATATCCAAGTAGTTAGCATGTGGTGCAATTCTACTTAAAGCATCCTACTAGACGAACAAGTATTGTACTAGACCTCCAAAGCAAAGATATGTATGTGGCCAAGGCCAAACCTAAAATGGGGAATTAGCATGCCACTTAACATCTTTAGCATCATCCCAATGGAAAACAGGCCCACTGGTTAACTGCTTCAACCAATTCTTCCATATTTATCCTAACCAATAGTAGCAAGACTATATCACTGACATTTCCTCCAAGGAAACATTCACAAGATGCCAAGTAATCTCTAAGAAAGATTATCTTAAGTTTCTGATTTTGTACATTGCTTTGATAGCTTTAACATTAGACTTCACATGTGCACTCGTCCATCGATTCACAAATCTCTCCAATATTTGTGTTTCTGCATTGATCATCGAATCTTTCCTCCCCCAAGGAGGCTATCATATCCTCATTAATTCCTCTGTTTCAACCAGTCCAAACAATGTAAAAAATATTCTCAATGAAACTACTTCCAAAAGCAATAGAGATCTAAAAATAAATTCTACAACAGCAAGCATTCAAAGATAATTTCAGCCTTCTCCCCCTTCAAAAAAGGAAAATGACAGTATCTCAAAATAAAATCCCCTCCCAAAATATCTTTCATGGTTAATGAGATGGATCATGGAACACAAAAGCTGGAATTTTGACTTTGAAGCAGAAAGCTTCAATCTGCAGATAGCTGGGAGCCTTCCCTGGTCCCAATACTCTCAAATCCTAGATTCAATGTGATGTCCCCTTCTCACACATAAATAATAAATTCATCAAAACCTTTAGGATTAATATTCATCAAATCATTATCAATATGATATCCCCTAATATTATTAGTTTTACCATACAATTTCTCAAAAATCTCCCAAGCCTCTTTAGGTGTTTTGCATGATTCAACATGAAATTGTAAATCAAAAGAGACTAACGAGCATATGCATCCGAGTGTTTTCTCACAATCAATCTCCCATTTTTCCATTTCTTTAGCATCGGTAGGTTGAGGAATGGTTTCTTTTAGATGGCCTAGACAACCTTTCCCCATAAGATAATTCCATATTGATTTTCTCCATGAAGCATAATTATATGGAGTTAGGAGTTCAATTTGAGATTTCCCCATTGCAAGAACACACAACAAGCAAAAGAAAGAAATCAACCACCACAAGGTTACCCCCCAAAAGTAATCAATCAAAAATCCCCCTAGTAGTTTATGATCTGACACTTTATCCGTAAAGCGATTAAAGGTGCCACTTGCCAAAATAACAAAGTGGATTCAATCTTAGTGCTTACAAATGCCAAATTTGGCCAAAAACTCAAAGTAAAATTTTAACACAAAACAAGATCAATTTGATCATACCAATGTGAAGTACATGAAAAATTATGCACTTATAAGAAAATTGCACACAAAAATGTTATCATAGGAGTGAGAACCGAGCCTCGAAAGTTCTCAAAATGAGAACAACTCAACAACACTTGTGAGAATCTATAATTTCTAGAAAAACTAGGCACAAAAATAAAAAACCATCTACACCACTACAAAGAGTGCAATATTTTACCCCAAATAAAAAAAATTGCTCACAAAAAGGTCCTGAGCTTGAGTTATGAGCCTCTAAATATTGAGTGCAAAAATGAAAACGCCAATCGTGAGGGGATTCCCAAATAGGGGGTCAATTTTCTAACACATTGTGTGGGCCACTGTAGTGACACCACGTGGCATCCACGATAGTTTACGAGTACCGCAGGTACTCTGCAAAATTGTAGTTTGTATGATTGTGATGAACCTACTTGATTGTACGGTCGAACAAACAACCATATGAACAAACATGTGCGAAAATTTTATTTGAAGCCCAAGGTAAAATGCTTCGATTTTGATGATTTGATAGTTGATCTTAGGGTTTTTATGCCTCCTATACATGATGGAAAGGTCTCAGCATAAGGCTCGTATCATAAAGCATTCAAAGGAGAAGGAATCACCTATGCATTCATGGCCAAAATACCAATAAATGCATCCAAATCATCTACATGGTACATAGATTTAGGAGCATCACATCACTTCACCAACAGGCAAGATTGGTTCACGAAGTACATTGCTTGCTCTAATTCAATGATCTTCGATGGTGGGAAGGTGTATACAATTGTCGACAAAGAGAATGTGCATTGGAGGGAAAAATAAAAATTCATTGTGTATTATGTGTCTAGAATGGAGCTTAATCTACTCTCATTAAGGTAGATTATGTGACATTGTCCCAATTTAGATGTCATCTTTAGCAAACATAAATGCTACATGGTTGACAAGGAGACCAAGAAGACTATTGCTCTTGATATAGAAGATCATGGATTGTATAGATTGATTGACAATAGACAAGTTAAGGAGCATGCATTGGCAACCAAGAGTGCATCTGACATTAGTACACTTTGGCATCAATGGTATGGGCTGAGAGAATTTGGTAGGTAGACTTCCCGACATTCAACAACAAACACAAGGTGTTTGCAAAGCTTGCCAAGCAAGGAAGCAACACAAAACTCCATTTGATGACAGACAAGCTTGGAGAGCCAGAGAGTCCTATAGTTGTTTCATGTAGATATTTGTGGACCAATGAACATGGCATCTATCACTAGTGCCAAGTATTTTCTTATGTTTGTTGATGATTTTAGCAAGAAAATATGGGTGTATTTTTTGAAATTAAAATCAAATGTGTTTAATGAATTCGCCTCCCCCTCCCCCTCCCCCTCCCCAAAGAAAACCCTTAACAACCAAACTTCTCAAGCCCCTCCAATTGTACTCCTTTGCCTTTCAGTGTTTATTGTTTTCCCATACTTTTGTATTTTTCCAAGAACTTGAATTTTGCCTATCTTGACAAATCCACTATTTACCACAACTCGTGAAAACATTTTCACTACTTGGAGAACACCTCACAATCAATTGTGTGAGTGATTTTCAAAAAATGCAAGTTTTTCCTCCAATTTCATCCAATCTAGATCCACTCTTGCATTTCCTAATCCCTAGAGCATTCTTGTACAATGGAGAAGAATCTTTTCCAATGGTGCAACGATTTTCCAAAAAGCGGACTAGACTTTGACAAAATTCCCCTACAGCCACATTCAATCAACTATCCATCAGATCTATTTCCTGACATTTCAATTTTCCCATTCTATTTATCCAGCCTTGGAAATCAGCTATTCATGAGGAAGCATAAAGCAAAGATTTGAAGGTAAGGACAATCTTGTTCCATATATGCAACATTCACCTTCAAGTGTGTATTTTCTAGCTTTCGTGTCTGATTACTGCTAGACTTGTTTATTTAGTTAGGTTAGATTGTTGCTATTGGTTTGTTTGATTAAAATTGATTGCCTCTAGGTTAGTTTATTTTCTTGTAAAATATGCAAATCAAGCAAGATAATGAGTCAATAGCACACTTTGTACACCCAATGGAAGCAAGTATTGTCATGGTCCACGTGCCTCAAATAATGCTTTTGCAAGGTAATGATGATTGGAAGTAATGATGATGTTAGATGTAATGTCCCTTTTTGGGATATTCCTGATTTTGGCCTTAAAACAATAATATTTACTCAAAATGATATAGCTTTATCAAAAATTAAGAATTTATGATACTCTTCAGATCAATACATCATAGCACAATTCTCAAAATCAATCATATCGTGAATTCTTTGGAAATACTTACAAATCTGTTGAATTAGAGGTTTTCGTCCCTAACTCAATAGTGGCAATAAAAAAGGTTTTTGTCCTTCCAACCCTTAGTCCACCTTGGAGAGGTTTTTGTCCTCCTTGACCAAGATTTGGGTTTTTGTCCAAACCTGATAAGAGCAATAAGGGTTTTCGACCTTATCCTCTCATGAACTTGGAAGGGATTTCGTCCTTCCTATTTGCAAGATACTTTCCTCAAATTCAAAACAGGTTGCTTGATGAATTTTTCAAATTATTGCTGATTGCTTTTGCTGATCCATATCGATGATTGAATGATTTGATGCTTGATGTATTGATAGACTTATTGCTGTTTGCTTGATTGATCTTTTTAATATTTGATTGCTCGATTTCTTGATGGATAGATGAGTGATGATTTCTGATTGAACAATGAACTGATTTTCCCTTTATATCCATTTCTTGAAGGAGTCACCACCCCTCATTGCTGCATTTTAAGAATAATTGTTTATTTCCAAATTGATTGATTGATTCATTCCCAATTGATGATTTCTCCACAAGGAAATGATCTCCCTTCTATATCTTATTATTAAGGAAGTCACAACCTTTCATATTTAAAGGATTCACAACCATTCACATTAGGAGTCACATAATATTTATTCTTAATTATTTTCTTCCTTCCCTCTCAAGGAAATGAACTCTCCTTTATACCTTATCGTTGAAAGAGTCACACCTTTCACCATTGCTTCCCTTGGAAGGGTTACAATCCTTCATCTTTAATCACTTCCATAAAAATCTTAATTTAGTTTTAATTATATCCTTTAATAGAATCGCTAGCATCTTGGCACCACCTTTATTTAATCCACCTATGTTATAATTTTAAGGGACTGCGATCATGGTCTTGTGGTGGGGGCATGACATTAGAGAAAATACAAAACATCAAATTCGTGTGTTTTCCCACTTGCTGCCTAAGACTTAAAGAGAAAGATGGAAAATAAAGTTGGGCACACATCTGCGATGGTTCTACAATATGAAATCTCTGCCAGACACATAAAAACGTGGCATAAGTGAGCTGGTGAGTACCATGCTCAGCCTAACCATTTAAAACTTCTGTTCAAACATGAAAAAGTGGCAAAAGTGATCCGTTTTTCTACCCATCCTTGGCAAATGAGTAATGAATGCAACTTGGCTACACTTTTTGAGTAGCCAAACCATGTAATACTTCTGCCCAGCAATGAGTAAAGTTCATTTCAGTCATTAGAAGTTCCATCCAGGTGACTTAAGTGGACTTTTAGTATGGCTTAACACTGTAAAAATCCCACACAGTCATCAAAAAGTAGTTAATCTTTCATGGATGTGCACCTACAGTAGTTCAACCAATTATTTCTCCTGCCCGACATTTAGAAACAAGGTTAAGACAGCAGAAAACTCCACCTAAAAGCTCAGATGCACTTTTGTAAGGGTTGCACCATCTAATTTTTCCACCAAATTTAATAGGTGTGGTTTGGAAGACAAAGAGCTCTGCTTAACATCATAAGTAGTTAGGAACGGCAGACTTAAGTGCTAGGCATACGTGCAGGTGAAAGGGTAATCATCTGGTGTCACCTTTCAGTCTGTTCAAGTTGCAAACATCCTTTATCTAAAATGATAAAATCCTTTACTCAGGATGTGATGAAAGAATTCGACAGAAATGAAAAGGTCTCCTTGACTAGTAGGGTTTCCACCCTCCTCCAGTAGTGAAAGACAGTGCTTTTGTACCAACAACACCTTGATTATGTATGATCACAGTTTGCATGCTCCAGTTTTCAAGAGTTTATCAGTGGTTTAGAATTATATCAGCATGTCTTCCTTACAATGACTAGGATTTGTGTGTTTTCCACGCTATGTTGTCAGCTGCCTTGGGTATTAAAAGTTATGATGGTGATTCATTGATGAGACTTGGGGTTTTTTACTTTGTATTTCCCATTTGAAGATCGAAGCAAATCTGGTGAAATATTCCGAGCCAATCTTTTCAAATTTTCAAATTACAAATTCAAATCAATGCACCCGTTAAGGTTAGAAGATAAACCAAAACGTGCTGAAGCAACTCTAACCAGAATGTACACCAGGATCCCGATGTGGGCAAGGTGTGAGCATTGGTCAGAGGATCTTAAACAAATTGCTTATGCAGGAACTCTAACCAAGAATGGCGCCGATGATGGCGAGCATATGGTCAGAGGATCTTCTACACTAAGTGCTGAAAGGGAACTCGACACCAAGTATGTGCTACCCAATCCAGTATGGAGTGAGGGGCGACCATATGGCGGAGTGTTACAAAGTACAATGCTTGAAAAAAATACTGAAGAGCTGAAAGTACTCAACACCCAGAATGTGCTTGCTAACCCAGAGTGGGAAAGTAGCTACCATAGGGCGGAGATGTATCTATTACAAAACAACTTCATAATGAAAGAGAGCATTACAAATGAGATTTGAACAAGACTGAAATGACTGCCAGTACTACTGTCAGTTTACAAAATGAGGATCATTCGCCTGCCAATAGCTTAGGAATTTGAAAGATTAACATTACGTCACAAAGAACTCTCCTTAGCTTGAAAGAAGTGACCAAACAATACAACTCTCAATGATCAAGATTCTAATTCTGGTTTTTCTTACAAATCTGCACCTTTAAATGAATAACCAGCAGCTTACAACTTAAAGAAATGTTCGTAACTTCCTCAAGGAACATCCGATTGATATAAAATAAAATGCAATGCACTCTAAGGTCATAGGCGACCAAGACAAGACACTAAGACTGATCAAAATAACACAGATCTAATTTGCACGGATTCCAAGACAGACTCAAGAGGTACGGCCCAAGCTGAAAGTTCGACTTCTCTTTTAAAATCCAAAACTTAACTAAAAAATCTGAAACTTAAGCTAGTGATTCGCCCTTCCCAGACAATGGGATATGAACAACACCCAGAACAATCTTTTTGTATTTTTTTGACTTATGAATAAAAACATGAATCTGTTGTAGCAACAAATGCAATATACGGAAATACACTAATATGCAAAACAAATCTAACAATGCACAAGCTGAAAACAATGCTCAAAACTAAATGCAACTCACAAATTAAGCTATCTCATCACTAGTTGCTGTGTTGCAAGCAAGAAGCAATGCCCGAGCTAGGAGGCCTTCATTCCTCGAAGCAGTTCCAGAGCCAAACCGGCAGCATAACAATACTATAGACCAAAGATGATGAATTGAGGTTCAAAGCCTTCCTATTATAATTTCCTGTTGACTTCTCGAAACCCTAAACTTCACTGCAAAGTCAAAACCCTAATCATTTCAAAATATGGCGTCCCTTTTCTTCATAGCTTAGTCTTGACAATTTTAAATAAATTCACCACTTTAATAAATGCGTCCACTTTAAGCTTGATTTGACTTTGGTAAATAATATAATAATCTTTAATGAAGGCGCCACCCTCAAAAGACCACTTTTTAAAACAACATGAAGTCAATAGGCTAGACCAAGGGGGTCAACGTTAAAATATAATATTAAAACGTGACTTTAATTAAATAGCTCAACTTATCTCTCCAAATGTGCCCCGAAGCCGTAAATGAACAAGCCAACTGATCAAACTAATGTAGGAAGTCAACCATGCTGAACCCAACTGTAAAACTGCCAGAAATAGAATTTACTAAAAATAGTAAATTCCTGAAGATGCTCAAAATGCCGAGATGAACATACCACTGCGAAGCTCTCTGAAAACCCAGAAAGAATCCGCCATTGAATTCACCACCTCCGAGCAAAGACATCCTTCAAAATAGGAAACCCTAATTTTACCTTCTGACTAGCCTACGGATCTCCGAAATAGGCCAACGGTCACTGAGAAAGGTCAGGCTTGAGACGGGGACATTACAGTCCGTCCTCCCCAAGATTGCTTGTCCTCAAGCAATTGCAAATCTGGATGCTGCAGAACCTCCTCATTCTCCCAAGTTGCATCCTCCAAAGGCAAATTTTTCCACCTCACCAAGTATTCTCTGATTGTCCTTTTCCTCAAAGAACGTTCTTTGAAATCAAGTATCTCCTCTGGAATTAGAACCAACTGTCCTTCTTCATCCAAAGGTGGCAACTGTGATGAAGCAACCACATTATGTCCAAGTTCCTTCTTGAGGCGAGACACGTGGAAGACATTGTGTACTCTGCTATCAGAAGGTAGCTCTAACTCATAAGCTACTGCCCCAACTTTTCTGATGACCTCGAATGGCCCATAGAAGCGAGGTTTGAGCTTCTCAGCTCCACTCTTCTTGAGAGTAGACTATCTGTAAGGCTGTAATCGGAGATTTCATAATGTCTTGACTTTGTTGCAACAAGTCCTTGGCTTGAGGTGCTTTGCTATCTCCAAACACCAAATCGGCAAAGCTAGGTGCTTCATACCCATAGAGAGCCAAGAAAGGAGACATCTTAATCGACATATGAAATGAAGAATTGTAACAGTACTCGCCTATGTGCAGCCACTTAACCTAAGCTCTTTGCTGTTCCGATACATAGTTTCTCAAGTAGCCTTCCAACCACTTGTTCACTATTTCAGTTTGCCCATCAGTTTGGGGATGGTAACTAGTGCTTGGAGTAAGCACAGTACCACTCATTCTGAAGACCTCTTGCCAAAAAGTGCTTAGGAACTTGTTGTCCCCATCACTCTCAATGTTTTTTGGCAACCCATGCAGCCTAAACACCTCACGAAAAAACAGATCTGCAACTTGTGCCGCTGAAAAAGAGCTGGTAATGGCGAAGAAATGAGCAAATTTGGTTAGTCTATCAACTACCACGTAGATACAATCCTTCCCTTGGGCCCTGGGCAACCCTGTGATGAAATCCATTGAGATGCTTTCCCATTTTTGATTGGGAATAGGGAGTGGTTGCAGCAAACCAGCTGGTAATGTATGCTCATTCTTATTCACTTGACAAACAGGACACTCCTGAATGTAGCGTTGTACTTCTCCTTTCAATCCTTTCCAAGAAAACCTTTCTCGGATCTGCCTATATGTCTTGAAAAATCCTTGGTGACCAGCAACCGGAATATCATGAAATGTCAAAAGAATCTTCTTCTTAAGCTTGGAATCAGCCACCAAAAAGATTCTCCCTTTATAGTGTATCAATCCCTCAATCACCTTGTACCTTTCATCCTGAAAAGTACCCTCAATAATGTTGGATGCAAACTGATTTTTGGCATAATCAGCCAGCAACATGTCCCTCCAATCTGCAGTAAGCTCACACAATGAGCTAAGATGAGGTCTCCTGGATAAAGCATCAGCCACAATATTATTTTTCCCTTTGACATATTCAATGTCAAAGTCGTAAGCTTGAAGCTTACTCACCCATTTATGTTGCCTCTCGTTCAGCTCCTTCTGATGCATGAAATGTTTGAGGCTATTGTGATCAGTCTTGACCACGAACTTGTTTCCCACCAAGTACTGTCTGAACTTGGCTAATGCAAGCATAATGGCAAGCATTTCCTTATCATAGATAGAGTATGTTCTCTCCACACCCCTCAGTTTTCTGCTCTCAAATACAATGGGATGTTTGTCTTGCATCAGGACAGCCCCAAGTCCTTCACCGGATGCATCACATTGCAGCTCGAATGGCTTGGAGAAATCCGGAATAGCCAGAACCGGACACGAAC
>VDFB02002336.1:0-30398 GCA_007258455.2 Sequoia sempervirens | reverse complement strand
AGAATCCATTGAAAGGTTAGTTACAAATCCCCATTTTAAACCTATCAAAAATATGTTTCCACTACTATTAGACATGCTTAAGTCAATTTTATATATATATATATAAAATTGTCATTTATATTAGTTATAAATAACTTATCTATAAATAATTAGAGGTATAATTGTTCTTTCAATATTTTTTTGTTAAAAAGTGTCGTATTATCAAATTCAAAGTTCTTGTAATTCATCTTCAGAATATGCTTGGTGATGTTTTCATACCATGATTGTGGGACTTGCTTTAACTAGACAATGATTTGATAATCTTGCATAGTTATTTTTGTTGAACTTTCATTGCACATCTTTCTCATCGAGTCATATACAATGTTTCATTGAGATCACCATTCAAGAATGTCATTTTCACATATTTAATTAACTTTGCATCTATTTTATGTTAGGAGAGTCAACAAAGCACTAATGGTAGTCACCTATATAACAAGTGCAAAAGTTTCTTTTATAATATATGCCCTCATTTTTACCATACACTTTTGCAAAATACCTTTCTTTGTGGCTTTCAAGTGAGTCATATGCTTTTTACTTGTTTTGATAGACCCACTTGCAACCTATAGGCTTACATCTAATGTGGAATCACAAACCCCCAAGTGTCATTTTTTAAAAGACGATCATATTCAATTTGCATAGCCTTTCTCCACACTTCAATATTTTAACTTCTTTAAGGGAAGTTGGTTAGAATTCTACTATTATATTTATTTCATTAGTAGTTAACTTAGTACATTCAATCTATTTCCTTCCCTTGTATGAATTTATTGTTCCTATCTAGAAAATTTCATTGAAGGTAAGGTTCAACAATGGGCGAGACTGTTGAGCATGGGCGGGAAAAGCAAGATTTTGAATCTCTGAACAATGGAGTAGGCAGTGGAGCAAGATCTAAGGAATCTTAGAAAGAATCGGCACATGTTCCAAGTGAGGAGAAAGGTAAGGTTCAATTTGATGAAGACACCAAAAAAAAAATACAGGTGGACCCGGGAGGAAAGACAAACTAGGGGGGTTTCCCTGAAGGACAAAAAGGAAAAATTTCCAATGAAGTGGTAGGGACCGTTGATAGGGAAGGAGCAAAGCGTAAAACTTGGTCTTCGCTATTTGGTGTAAAGCCAAATGGAAAATCAATTTTCCCTCCAGTGCACAATTTTTCTGACCCAATGAAAGGTAAGTTTGTCATCTTTGTGCCTGATCTGATTATTGATCATAAAATTGCTTTGATGGAAAAAGTTCTAGTTGGAAAGTTTATGGGCCCTAGACCAAATGTTGAGGTGGTTAGGGATTTTTTCAAAAATAAGTGGAGAATCAATGGAAAGGTAATGGTGGCTGCTCTTCCTAGAGGATTCTTTGCCTTTGAGTTCACCTGGAAGGAGGATATTTTAGCTATGAGGAGTGGTAGACCTTGGGTCATAGGAAAATTCTCCCTGGCCCTCAAGAAGTGGACCTCTCATCTTGACCTATCTGACTCTATTTTTGAGAATGTTCCAGTTTGGGCTAGACTCCCGGGTCTCCGGTTGGAATACTGGAATGAGGACATATTCAATGGCATTGCTAGTTCTTTTGGAGAGCTCCTGTCTATTGACCCTATGACAGCAACTAGAAAGCAGTTGGTGTTTGCTCGAATCTGTGTGGGAGTCTCATAGAATGCTGATCTCCCCTCTTTAATAGATATACAGTCAAAGTTGGGAACCTAGACACAAACTATAGAGTTTAAGTCCATTCCCTTTGCTTGCTTTAAGTGTAGAAAAATGGGGCATTGGGCTAAGAAATGTCCATTAAATGCCAGTAAAGACAAAGAAAACCACCAATCTAACTCTAAGACTTTCTAGAGAAAGAAATCTAATGGGGAAGGACAAGTAAACAATACCAATAACCTTAATGAGGAGGCTGGAAGGAAACTTGAAACTTAGAGGAATACTTTTGATTTCAATGGTGAAACAGAACCCAAGGATCCTAATGTGCAGAAGAATCACCAAATAGGAGCATAAAATATTACTAGTCCTAAGGAAGATGGTGAAGAAACCTTGGAGAATGCAGGGGATGGTAAAAGGGATGAGAACTTTGTTTCTTCCACTCATGAGATCTTATCAGAAGGCAAAAATAATGGGTATCCTAGATTGGAGGATATTCCTATTGAGGGTCTGTCTCTGGATATTGGCATTCCTATCTTGAATACTACTTCTACAAAATTTTCCCCTTTCAATGACCCTCTTAAACTTGGGGAAAAAATAACTCTAGATTTTGTCAAGGACACCTTTGAGAAGCTGAGCCAGAACACCGCACTTTCGAGTGACAATCTGAACTAGCTCAGGAATGGCGAGATGGATACCCTCCCTTGGGAGCAAAGAAGAATGTATGATAAGGATTGGAAATCTGGTAGAGAGATGGAGAGCCAAGAAGATACTAATTGGGAAGAAGTCCTGTCTCACTCAAAGAAAAAGAAGGAGAAAAGCAAACATCATAATACTCTGAGTGGAGTTGTTACTAGGACAAGAACAAAGGCAGATTGTGGAGCTACTAAGTTAAGCCAAGGTAGAAGATCAGGTAAATGGAAAAGAGAGCATGAAAGCTTTCAGAACATAGCGGATGGTGTTCAAAAGACTATTCCAGATATTCTCCAATCCCTTGGTAAGATATGAAGATTACGTCTTAGAATATAAGAGGGTTCAATAGCCAAGTCACAAGAGGGATGTTTTGCACAATTTTGTTAGGGATCATAAACATGATATTCTCCTCATCCAAGAAACTAAAATGTCCAAAGAGAAGGTGGAGAAGATCAAAATATTTTAGAACTGTGGGATCCAAGGAAATAGTTCAGATGGTGCATTAAGAGGAATTACAAATTTTTGGAACCAGAACCTAATTAAAGGGGAACCTTTGCTAGATAGCACTAATCATGTGGCTACTAAATTCACGCATATCAGAGACAACTTTAGTTGGATTTAATCGAATATCTATGCTCCCAATGGGAAAGGAGCTAGAAAATCTTTGTGGAATGAGCTCTCTGCTTTCCGTAGGATTTTTGATAATGACCATTGGGTGGTAATGGGCGATTTTAATACTCTCCTTTTGAATGAAGATAAATTTGGAGGCTCTTAGGTGAATCAGGAGAGTAAATCTTATCTTTTTGACTTCATCAACAATAAGGAGTTGATTGACCTGGACTTGCAAGGAGCCTAGTATACATGGTCGAATAGAAGAATTGGTAAGGAACTTATTCAAGTAAGGTTAGATAGAACTCTAATTTCTCATCAGTGGCTTATAAGCTATTTCTACTCTCTTAAAGCTCTCTCTAGAGTAGGGTCAGATCACTTTCCCATAAGTTTTGTGGTAGATCCTATAAAGGTGAAGAAAAACTCTCCCTTTATATTTGAAAGAATGTGGTTGTCCCAACCCCTTATTTTTTATGAAATTAGGAAATGGTGGAATATTGATGTTACGGGTACTGCTATGTTCAGAATTGCTAAAAAAATGAGAGAAGTCAAACACAAATTAAGAAGCTGGGAAAAAGAGTCCTTTGGAAATATTTTTGGTATTAAATCCAAACTTCAAATGGAGCTTGTGGAGATCTAGGACAAGATTCAGAGAAAAGGATACATTGAAAATAATAAGGTTAAAGAAAATGAGTTGTTGGTGAAACTGCATGATATAATAGCTAAAGAGGAGGAGTTCTAGAGGCAAAGATCGAGGGTGTTGTGTCTCTTAGCTGGAGATAGAAATACTAGGTACTTCCATTTGTCTGCTTCTAAACACAGGGCTTCCAATAGAATCTCTATCATAGAAGTTAATGGAATGATATTTGAGGAAGAGGAAGACATCAAAGAGCAAGTTGTCCTCTTCTATAACAACCTTCTTTCGGCGAATGGGGAAATCAATCAAAATGACCAAGATTTTCTATTAGAGGATATCCCTAAGGTTGTTGAGAGGGAAGATAATGAAAAGCTTGTGGCCATCCCCTCTAAGGAGGAAATCATGAAAGTTGTCTTTTCTTTTGAAGGAAATAAGGCCCCTGGCCCTGATGGATTTCCTATGTTCTTTTTTCAATGGTTTTGGGATATTGTTGAAAATGATGTCGTGAATGTTGTTAAATAATTATTTGGATCTAGAAGGCTCCTTAAGGAACTAAATGCTACTTTTGTGGTCCTTATTCCTAAGAAACCTGGGGCTATGGAGTTTGAAGTGTTAAGACCCATTAGTCTTTGCAACTCTTTCTATAAAATCATATCAAAGGTTTTGACTTTAAGGATCCTTTCTATCCTTCCTTCGTTGATTTCCCCTCAACAGAATGGTTTTGTACCTGGAAGGAAAATATTATATTCTATAGTCGCTATCCATGAGAATATCCATTCACTTGTGGAATCTAAAACTGAAGGGTTTCTTCTTAAGCTAGATATATCCAAAGCTTATGACCATGTTGACTAGGAGTTTTTATTTAAAATCCTTAAGGTGTTTGGTTTTAGCAGCAAAGTCATTTAGTTGGTGAATCAATTGGTTAATACGGTCTCCACCTCTATTATTGTGAATGGATATCCTTCCAGATTCTTTCAAAATTCAAGAGGCCTAAGGTAGGGTGATCCTATCTCACCTATTTTGTTCACAATAATGGCTGAGAGCCTGGGAAGGAATCTAAAAATATTGATTGAACAGAGGTCTCTTGCTGGTCTTTATCCTTCATCTACTAATTTGATTTGTTCTCACCAACAATTTGTTGATGACACTATGTTGATGGGAAGATCTATGGTGAATGAGGCTAAGACTTTGAAAAAAACTTTGGACGTGTATGAGAAGGCGACTAGGTAGATGGTCAACAGATGGAAGAGTTCCCTTATTTTCTTCAATACCCCTAAGCATAGACAGATCAAAATTGCAAGAATCCTTGGTTGCAGAGTGGAATCCTTACCTTGTTTTCTTGGACTTTCGTTATTTCTTAAACCTTCAGATTCATTTTGGTGTTCGTTGGTTGACAGGTTCAGAAAGAAGTTGGCAGGATGGAAAGGAGCTCTTTTGAGCCAAGATGGAAAAATTCAACTTCTTAAAGCTTCTCTTCAGAACCTCACGGTTTATGCTTTAAGCCTTTTCAAAATTCCTGCTAAATATGTTGAAGCCATAGAAAATATCCAAAAAATATTCCTTTGGTTTGGTGTGGACAAAAGAAAGAGAATGCCTCTTATAGGGTGGGATTTGGTTTGCAGACAAAAAACCTTGGGGGGTTTAGGTCTTAGAAAAATCAGAATTATTAATAAGACTCTTCTAGCCAAACAAATATGGAGATCCTTCTCATCTAGTGGAGAATGGAAAGATATTTAAGAAGTAAATATATGACCAATTGTATGTCACTCAAAGTATTGTTGGACTCTCTTATTCTACCTTGTGGTTCAGCTCATTGGAATGATATGATTGCTGGTAGAAAAATCTTGGAATCAGGGATAAGATGGCACATTAGAAGTGGCAATCAAGCCAGATTTTGGGAGGATAGATGGCTTTTTAAGGAACCCCTCATTAAAATTAAAATATTCAATAGATGGGTTGAGTTATGCAAAGCAACTTTTGGGGAGCTTGTCAAAGATTATTGGTATGAAGGAGACTGGTTGGATTTATATGTGATTATTCAAGAGTTGGCTCAGCTTCAATCTTCCTTAAGGGCTATCAATATGGGACAGTTTCGACAAGATGATATTCTTGTTTGGATGGACAACCCTTTAGGTAACTACTCTGTTTCTTTGACTGTCTCTTTGTTGTCCCTTTCTCAAGACCCCCCTCCCTTCTGGTCTAAAGCGTGGATAAAACACTTGACTCCTAAATTCAATATCTTCTTTTGGATTATGCTTCAGAATAAGGTGCTTACAGTGGATAATCTTTGTAATAGGGATTTCAAATCCCCAACAGATGTTACCTTTGCAAGTGTGAGGCGGAGTCAGCTAACCACTTGTTTCTCCACTGCCTGTTTGTTTCCATAATCTGGGGAAAATTATTAGCCCTCTGAAATATCTCTTGGGTGTTGCCCATGTCCATTGAAGATTTATTTTTACAATGGAAATATCCTACTCAAAATCCCTACATTTGAAGGTTATGGGCTTTCATATTCCCTTTTGTTGTTTTGGGAGTGTGGAAAGAACGTAATAATAGACTTTTTAGGGATAAGGAGATTTTGGAAAATATTTTTTATGAAAAAAAAAGGCTTATAAAGGAAAACTTCAATGTGATTCCCCAAAAAGCTCTTAACCTTGAAGCAGTGGTGTGCACTCCCTATGATCTAATGATAGAAAACAATTGGAATATTAAAATGGATGTTTCTTTTGCATCCAAGCCAACTAAGAAAAGTAGGGAGGGTGTGTGTTAGACGTTTCCTCCAAATGGCTAGTCTAAGGCCAACTTTGATAGCGCTGCGAAGGGAAATCCAAGGATAGCCAGAAGTGGAGGTGTGTTAAGGGACTCAAATGGTAATTTTATAGTAGTTGTGGCCATTTCCCTAGGTCATCAAATCAACCATGTTGTGGAGGTTATAGGAGTTTTTCAAGTTTTAAAGTTAGCCCATAATTTGAATATTAAAAATTGATGGCTTGAAGGGGATTCTAAAAACATCATTGACTATCTCTAAGGTAGGACCCCCCCTCTTGGTCGATAAATAATTGTATTGATGAAGCAAAGTCTATTCTAGAAAATTTCGATAAAGTTAAAGTCTCACATGTCTATAAGGAAGCTAACAACGTGGTGGATTACTTTGCGAATGAAGGGGTAAGGAGGCAAGGATTGAATACGTGGTAGAATTTTAGGGACTTGAGAGCTGATGTTAGGGCCTTACTAGATTATGATGTTACACATGGGAAAGAAGAAAATACATTTAATGATTAAAAGGAAAAAAGCTAAGTACATCGAAATCAAGAGATTTTATGGGGTCGCGTCATATTACTTAGCTGGGAAGAAAAAGTGGCACGCTTTGTGGGTTCATTGGAATGGTTGCATAAATTTGCAACAAGTCTCAATGCTAGTAGAGTCTATAGTAAGGTGCAAAAAAAAAGGGGGGGGGACAGGAAAAGAGTTGAGCCAAATAGCTACGAGGTGCATACGAGGAATGATAAAGTCTGGAAGCAGGTTGTAAGAGGTGGGCTGGTTCCATTTCTGGAAAAACTTCATGGGCCTGATACTATGGCCATGGACTGTTTTGAGAAGAACTGGAACAATGGTGAAATAATCCTCTTTGGGAGAAATGTGAAGTTGGATGAGAAAATTATAGGGGAGGTGATTGGAATTTCCACTGAGGGTGTGAAGTTTTATCGTGATAGAAGGTTTTTTGATGAGGCAGTAATCAAATTCCCTAAGAAAGAAAAGGAGAAAATGAAACTAGTCAAAATTCCCAATAGCTATTTCAAAATTGACACCATCAAGGCATTGTGGAGAAAGGTGCTTCATGTTATAATGGAGTATATTACCTTGGATGGGAGATTCACTAAAGTTTATGGTCATCATTTTTCCATTCTTAACCACTTCTTCCATAAGGTATGGATTTATTTGCCTCATTATTTGTTCTGTTCGTTGAGTAATAGCCTTGAGGACCATAAGAAAAATCCTAGGAGATACCCTATTCTTCATCTTGGTCTTATTAGGCTAATATATGAACACTATCAAAGCCTATCAACTTTATCCAAACCTGTTGCCACCACGGCGTCTGAGGACTATGACATGGATAGTGGGGGTTTGGAGAATCAGCCTAACTAGGAGAGAATTGTTGAAGCCCACTCATCCTTTGAGCTATCTGGTAAGAAAACCCAGGCTAGAAAACGCAGGCTAGAAAACCCCAGCTTGCTAAAGTTAACCCTGAGACCTACTCTGACTGCCCTATCTCCTTAAAGAATCCTACCCTCAAGGGCTCCCCTACCAATAAGTTGGTTTCCTACTCTGCAGACATTCTTGCCTCTACAAAAAATGGCATTGGTGACATTTTCAGGGTTTTGAAATGAGACTATCAAGAAATTAATGATCTTAATCAAAGAAATAGGGTTCTCAATAGCAATTCAGAGGAACTGGAACTAAAGTTGGCTGCCCTTAGCAACGAACAAGGAAAATGCAAAAAGAACAGTATTGGAATGAGAGAAGATGACACTGAGGAAAAGTATAAGACTCTGGAAGCTGAAATTGTCAAAATAAAAAATAACATGAAAACTATTGTGGAACAAAACCATAAAATGGCTAGGCACAATGCCATCATCATCAATGCAATGTTTGTTGATTGTTGACCTGGAAGAAGACAAGGATAAAATCAAGAACGAGGACCAAGGTATATTGAAAAGGACCCATGCCAACCTTAAAAGGAAAGTGCCTCCTACTATCCAGATGGTTCAGATTTTAAAGAGGGGTGTTCAGGATATGAATGATTTGGAAGTTGAGACTGTGGATATATTAAAGGCCCAAATTTAGTTGTTGCTGGCGTTTTGTCTAGTTTTTTGGTATTGTGCTGTTCACTGGCTTTTTTGGTGGCTGTGGCTTTGTCTTGTTGTTGTTTTTATAGCCTTTCTACTTATGGTGTCTTTGACGTTCTTATCTTTTTCTTATAAACTTTGTGGTTTCGGGTCCTTGTAAAACCCATTTTTTCCTCTTTCAAAAACATTTTTTTGGCTTGTTTAAAACATTTTTCTGAAGATCCAAGTTGTATCATTAGTTATTCTATTTCCTAATCAAAATATTTGTCATGTTTACACTATTTCTACATAGTTTCCTCAATCCCATTTTCATCCAAAGAAGTTCAAAAAATTTCATGAGATATAATTTATACTTTGACATCCTAATTTAATGTTTTCAAATATGGTTCTAAATTTCTTATACACCCTCAAAGTGTGGAGTCTCACATGGATGTTCTTTTCAAGGGAAAAAATTAGCAAAATTTTCAAGGAGTATTAACAATATTCCTAGTTGGTTCACAAAATATAACATCATGAATAGTAAAAAATAAATTTTACTTCATCATACAAACTATATGCTTTTGAAGAATAAAAATATCCTAGAAAGATACATTTATAATTTTAATGATTCAAGTTACATATTCTCTCCTTAGGAATCAAAGCATAATAGATAGAGTCAAAAATCTTAAGAAATTAAATAGATGGAGGATGACCAAAATAAACTTCATACATATTCAAATGGTGAAGAGTAGATGAACAAGGTCTATTTCAATGAGGAATATTTATTATTTCTACTTCTACCCAAAAAAAGGTGTCCTTTCTACTTTAAAATATAAAATTGTCATTCTTTCAACTACACCATTTTCTTGGAAATTAAATAGAGAAATGAGATTATGATCAATCTCATTTTGTTTGAGATAATTTTCAAAAACATCTGATTTAAATTATCTAGATTTTTTTCAAAGAGTTCCAATTAGAGAGTGGGTTTCATTTTCAATCAAAATGTGAAATTTCTTTAAAGTTTCAAAATATTTAGATTTATTTATTGTAAATAAATAAATGTGAGTAATTCTATTGTGACCATCAATAAACAACATGAAATATTGACAACCTCCAACAAAATTTATTGGTAATGGCCCAGATGAATTAGGGTGAATAAGTTGTAAATTTCTTTATGCTCACCAATTTGAACTAGGGAAAAGATCTCTATATTGTTTCACCAAAATGCAAGCCTCACTTTTTTCAATTGTCTTAGACATAGGTTGGAAACATACAATACCATTTGTTAGCATGATAAGTGCTATTAAAATTAATATGCTCAAATCTTCCATGTCATATAAGAATAGCAAAAAATCACGTTCTTGAATAAAGTAGAAAAAACTATTTGAAATCATTGAACCTTTATTATGCTTTAATAATTGGGTATGTGCAGAAACATGATGGGTCAAAAAGTGGCAATATGATGGGTATTTGTAGAGTATGTGGCTGACGACTTTTTTTTTACCCAAATTTGATAAAATGAAAAGGGCTCTTAAGGAGATTCTTAGCTTTCCACCAATATAAATTATGTTTTACTTTGAATTTAATAAATAATTATTATTTCATTTTCTATTTGAATTACAACTAAAGTCCTGATTTATAGGCTGATTGAAAAATATCTATAACTTTCAAACAGTATCACATTTTTGGAATCCAAAACTTGCATCACATTCTATGCTTCACATACTATAGGATTAAAAAAAGAAAATTTGAATTTCATGAAGTTTTAACCAAGTTAAGGTGGTCAGACATACGATTTTTTATACTTTTTAAAAGTTGTAATAAAAAATTCATAATTAATTATTTACTTGAAAAAAAATTACAAAAAAAATGAATCACATCCGGACATGAGTCATCTACTTATGTCTAAAATCTTATAAAAAAATATTATCATTTTATTGTGGTTAGGGTGGTCAAAAAGACACCTACTTATTTTTTCTCTGAAATTTAAGTACTACATTGAAATTTCAAATTTTCACCAAATATATATTTTTTTCTAAAATAAACCAAGTAGTTTAGAAACTACATTCAATTTTCTACAGATTCTATTCTTACATATTTTTGAAATAATATAGATAACTTATTTAAATTTTTATGTCAAGTTGCCTAACTCTGATTTTTCTAAATTTTTTGCCAGTTAAGGGCCTATTTTTCCCATGATGATCATGCACATACCCAATTGTAAACAATGATTTTGGATTACCCAACTACTTTAAGCTCCTTCTAGGGTTTTCACCTAAAAGGAGAAATAATTGGGGTCCAAAATGCAAATTTATACACTCAAGATTAATGTAAATGAGATGTAATGTGTCTAAATATTATGTACTAATGCATTGATCTAAAAAGAAAATGGTTTAATGATGCAAAACCTAAGAAATGCAAAGTGTGGGAAAACACACTATGATATGCAAAAACACCTAAAAATGCAAGTAAATGATAACAAAATTAAATAGAATTGGAGAGGTGCACCTGGAATATGTAATCTGATGTGGAGAGGTTCTAGAATCCTATAGAATTGACTGAAAATGTTGACTGGGACACTTACGCCAAGCTGGGCGACTTAGTCCAAGTTTCGGGGAAAATCTATTGGAACAAGAATCTGCCAAATGGGTATCAAAAAATGCAGAAACCACTTTTCAAGCCTGGTAGTGGGACTACTTCACCATTGGTGGTGACTTAGTCCACCTGCATGTTTCAGGAATGTTGGGATAGGATCCTGTAGCTTAAAGTCTACACTTGCTTTTCTGACAGGTGTTTAATCTTGATTCTATAGAAAATGGGATAAAAAGAGTCTCCAAGCTTGAATTAGGTCTTTATTGACTTGAATAGCTTTGATGACTTGTTGACCACTTTTCAACACCTATTTCTTTGATAAATTTTCCTACAAAGTCTACAAACACACATGCAAAGAGGGGGAAAATGGTTAAGGGTTAGAGTATAGGGGTTTGCCTTGGTCAAACCCCACTTTGGTAATCAAACCCTAGATAATGAAATGAAATGAGAAGAGAATGATAAATAGATAACATGCAATGTCATAAACTTACCAAACCCTTGATATAGAAATATGAAGATATGCAATGAAGTGCTCCAATGGATGACTTGACTATGCTTAAAGTGCTTGAATGCTTGAGAATGATTAAGTTAATTGCTTGAGTGAATGCTTGAATGAATTGGGGTTAAAAGAAAATGAAAAACCCTTATTTATAGTTGATTTTCCTAAATTCTCCAAAAACAACACATCACAGGCCGACCTCAAGGGTTAGAGAATGAAATCCCACCAGAAAATTGAAATAATTTTGATTTTTGTGTCAAAAAGGACTAAGTTGCCCCTATTAGAGACTTAGTCCCACTTAAGAAAATTAAGTGGATTTTAGGAATTAAAGAGCATTAAATGTTGTCTAACAGGAATATCCTCAAGAAAACACTTAAGGAGGGCTAGAAAGTGCATTAAGGGGTCATTTAAACATGAGAAAGGGTTGAATTAGTGATGACAAGTCTAGAAAAGTGTGAAAGTGGGCTACAACACTTTACAAAACTTTGAAATAAGACTTGGTAAGTGATAAAAAGAGAATATTTAAGTGAATTATAACAAGAAGAGTCTAGAAAAGTGTGAAAATATCTTACAACACTTCACAACACCTTTACAAGACATCCTAGAATTCTCAATGATTCACAAGGGTCCAAGACCTAATGTGAATGTGTTGACCACATTATGACATTAAATCTAGGGAAAATCAACCAAAATCCACTAGGAGGGCCTGAACATGAAAAAGTAGAAGGGTTACTTTTTCCGTGTCTACAATAATATTCAATATTCCCATTCAATAAATATAACTTGATTATTAGAGTTATTTTTACTATCACTTGCCCATCTTCCATTAAAATGTAGTAGCCTTATTATAGAATCAACACTAGTGATAACATGTTACATTATAATTGAGGAAGATACAATACATAATGAAGTAAAAACTTATAAATTCAAGCAAATTGAGGCAAATGATTCCTTCTATCTACAATCTTAAGACTTTTTTTATATACCAAATATATAGGACCACAAACACCTTTATGATAATCTTCAAAATAATCAATGCCAAAATTTCATATATTATGTAGCTTTAGTTTCTAATACCCAAGCATCATACCAAAATTCATTCATTAAAACAAAATATAGAAAACACAAATTCATCATGATCTATACCTAAACTGAACTAAGTTGTTCATGATGGTTTATTATCATAGTGGGTTTTATCATTTTTGTTTTGATGATTTTTTTTTCTTATACCATCATTTTTACATTCATGGGCTTCTTGAGTACCTTTTTTACCACACAATTTACAATACAAGTTTTTTTTTTTCTATCATTTTGGTTGTCATGTTAAAATTGTATTCTCCTATTTGTACATCATCTTCGTATATTCCTCCATTAATATCCACCTCTTATTTTATCACTTTGACCATCTCTTGAAGAAGATTTTTTATTACAAGGATTTTGTTTCTGTTGAGCAAGATAGATATTGTCATTATTGGCATCAATCTTTCTCCTAAAGGATTTTTCTTGTTCAACCAACTTATTAACCAATTAATTTCAAAAGTAATTTTATTCAATTGATTATTGGTAGAGACTCCAAATGGGTTGCATGAGTTCGTAGGAGTGACTTTATGAAAGGCTATAGGATAGGTATTGATCAAATTTTCCACCGTGAACATCATCTTATTTTATGGTTCAAATTTTATAAGCCAAATCCATGGCATCACCACTTTCTCATTCAAGGTTGAAAAAATTCAATTAGAATTACATGAAATCTAATTATGAATGTGGATCATAGATATTACTTAATTTTTAAGGTGTGTACCAAGCCAATTTTCAGCCTTGTGTGTGTCAAAATACATCTCCATTAATTGAATCCCTTATCAAGATTAGAGCTTTAGAATTCATATACTTCCAAAATAATAGTTTCTTTAAAATATATTTGTTCTCAAAGTTGGGTGTCTTCGTCAAACATATTACCTCACAAATTATTGAAAATGAAAATATTCTCAAAAAATTTCTTTCAGTCTATCCATGTGTCTTGTTAGTTATAATTTCATCAACCATTATCACAATAGCTTACATTTTAAATTTTTTATTATTGCACTAATCTTATTATAAAAAAATCTTTAATTTTTCTTTCTTTAATTTATGTTTAAAAAATAAAAGAGGAAAATAAATAAATAAATATCTCTTTTAGTGTGATCTTTGTAGCAAGAAAGAAAGAAATAAAAATGTCTAGTAAGTAGCAACAATACTTAACGTTGGAGTCTTTCATGAAACTTCAAATATTTGATTGATGGGTGTAAATGATAGTAGATTGGTGGTGCTTTGTATGAAAACTACCCCTTTCAAAAAACTCATGCCTAACAATCAAGCACACATCTCTATCTCCATTATGAAAATGATATTGTTTGCTTTCCTTTTTTTTATTTTTTTCACTTATAGATGTTTTTTGATTGTAGCATGAATGGAGATATTGTTTATTTATTACTCTATTGTCATTTGAGTTATTCTTAAGAATCATCTTTTTTTTTAGACTGTAAGAATCAAATAGCCCCCCTATAAACTACAATGCACTTGGGTACGACGGGGACGAAGGGGAGACTAGACCTCGTGACCTCTTGTCTACAACATGATACTTTAGCCAATCAAGCTAGGCCCTCTACCCCATTCTTAAACATCATCTAATTAAACAATCAAAAGTTATTTTTTCTCAATAAAAATAGAACAATTATTTATTACTTTTTGCTATGGATGAGATTTAAGATCACTATTTGACTATTTGACCATTAAATTTGATGAGATTTAGATATCTAGAACATATCATTCATATAAGTGAATCCCTATTTATTTTTTATAGATTCATAGAGATGAAAAAATAGACGCTCTAAACCCTACAAAATAGATGATTTCAAAACAAATGCTTGTATTAAATCTCCTTTATTTTTTTATGTTGTAGTTCTAAATCATTGAATACCTTGTATTTTTATACTACTATTAAACTAAAATTAAGACAATAGAAAATAATAATATTTATTATTATTATTTAAAATGAAAATTTACAAATTTATTTATAAAACAACAAAACAACCAAGATCTGAATATTTAATATTAATCCATAAGATTTTTATTTACAAATTTAAATGCCTATTTTAGCTCTAGCATAGAGTACTCTCCTTTTCTCTGATTCTAATCATCCTGTAAAGAGTGAAAGAGTAGGTAGTATTTTTGTCATAGTATATGATGTTCATCATCTAAAACTTTTAGCGATGTGGAATAAACTCAAGGATAGACATACAATCTAAGCCATTTTTACAGACAAATAGTTTTGGTTGAAGCAATAGTTGTGTTTTAACTGAGTGGGAAATGCTTGCTTAAAAATAAGACTAAAAATTGAAAAATTACAATAATTAATATTTATCTAATTAATATAATAATCATCATTTGAATTATAAAATGTGATTAGAGTATTAATATTAATTTTTCTTTTTACATAGTTATATTTAAAAATATTTTTTAAATTAATATTAATTGTAAAAATATGTTTTATTTTTAGTTTTCCTATTTTCTGTGTTCTTTGTTCGGATCTCCTCCACTACAATTTTTAGATTTTATTTGTAATATAATCTTACTTTCCAATTAAGATCTAAAACATAAAATGAAAAACATACACATTTAAATTTAAAAATTATTTTTATGAATACTACATAAATTATGAAAAACTCATATCAACTATCACATTAAGATTTTTTTTAATTTTTTTTTCAAGTTATACATCTTGTGATATTATAGTTGTAGTCCAAACCTTAGAAACTCAATATGGGTGGCTCCAGGGATTTTTATTCTAGAATTCCAAATGCATTAAATAATACATAAGAGTTTTAGTTGAGGAAATTGGCATACGGAAAATTCACTGCCAGCAATTCACTGACAAAAAATTCACCACCAACAATTCACCATGGGAAAATTCACCGCCATGACAATTCACCATGCAAAAAATTAATTGCATGAATTTTTGGCCACGGTGAATTGCTCGTGGGGGTGAATTTTCCCACGGTGAATTATTGACGGTGAATTTTCCATCGGTGAATTACTGGCGATGAATTTTCCTAAAGCCGAGGAAATTACATGTTCTGACTTCAAACCATCAACTGTCGTTTAGATTTCTGTTCTTCCAAAGATTCGTAGGTAGTACTAAAAGAGATATAACCTCCATTGTCAAAGAATTTTTTGTCTCAGACTGCAGTTTTGTCCTTTGTTCATACTGTTAAACACGCCAGTTCTGGAAATCAATTTCAACAGTTTCACTGTTTTAATTGGATGGAAATCCAGCTAAGCTTTACTGCGTGACCTGCGACTATGGCATTACCCATTTCTGTCGTTTTGTATTTAAGCGTACGTTTCCTGTTATTACCCTTCTGTTAAATGAATTCAATTACCAAACATTAACAGCTCACTCTACTATTATCATCTTAATTATCATCCTACTTATGACCGGACTGATGTAAGAAAAGTGAAATATTAGGCATTTCACCTACCAAGCCATCATCACCTTTCTAAAAAATAATTATTTTATTCAATAAAATATTATATTATTAGTATTTTTTTTTTATTCGTAAATATTTATATATTGATTATCAGAAAACTTTTACATTCATTCCAATTTTCTGTCCAAAAAATATAGACACTAGACCATCCATCCACTAACTAAACCCAGCACCACCCATATGCCAAACAGACCATATCCTACACCTAAAACACCCCAGAACAACACCCACCCCGCATACCAAACGCCCAAAACAAGGACCCAACATTAGACAAAAAACCAGAAACCTGCAATTCAGTCCACCCAAAGCACACCATCCGCAACCAAGAAATCACGAAAGAGACTACGCCAATCTACCCCACCCGACGGCTCCAAATAGAGATAATGTTTAAGGAAAATCCGACCGCACCTCGCCCGCTCACAGTGACACCGAAGCTCCTCACTAGTGATATCCATTATGAATGGATACAATTCAACCCTCTCACCAGGGACCAGAGCTCTCAATAGGTCTCGAGGGCGCGGGACCCCAACACTCGGAACTGCAACAATAATGACGTCCATAGCTCCCTCCAAGAGGTTCTCCCAAACCAACTTCCTCGCAATGAGCATCACCATCGCCTGTGACACTTCCAAGTTGAGAAGCGCTGCAAGAAACCTCATCGCAATGTCAGCATTCGTCTGCCACCACTCAGCTGAGCTCATGAATTCTTCACCCAATAACACTTCCACCACTCCCAACACCAACTCATCCCAGACTTTAAACATAGATTTTAACCTCCCGTGCCAAATCCTCCCATAAAAAGCCCATAACTTTCTTCCTGACGGCAGACTTATGGGGGACTCCATGAATTCTATTGAGGATAGTGAGAAGCAAATACCTCCAAACTGCCTTTTAACCTCGAACAAACGCCAACATCCCATCAGCTTCTTTTCCCACGCCTCCCGTCCTTCGGCGGACTGGCACAATAATGAGGTCGAACGGATGACCAATGTTATTACATTACCACCCATCTGCACTTAATGTCGCTGTCACCCAGCACACCGTCTAAACCGCGCCAACCAAGACTATATCGTCATCCACCTAATGACACCAAATCCGGCCCCTCCCACTTGGGAGCCGTGGAATATTAGAAATCATATTTTAAGTTATTATGATTGATCAAATAGAATTTTTTAAGTAAATATTGTATATAAAAATGGGTCAAAAAAATTATAATTTTCTTTTATAGAGTACATTCTAGATGATCTAGAAGTTTCATCTCTTCTTCCCATATTAATGTGTTAAGGATATGTTTCATATTTCCATTTTTATTTCATTTTTCCTAAAATAAAAAAACTCTAAAAGGAAATATGTACAACCCAAATTTACATCATTGCTAAGATTTCAATATCAAATTTTAAATATTAAAATTACAAAATATAACCATAATAAGCCATTAAGTATATGTGATTTTCATTCATTCATAAATAATAATTAATTTAATAATCAAATATTTTTTTTCTTTAAAAAGACAACTATATTCCATTGTCACTGCTCCTATAGTTGTTGGATTCTTAACTATACCCCCTCTAAAAATAATTCCTTGTTGAGCAGTTACAAAAGCATTGCTAGCATTCATGTTCAAGGATTCCATCATCAAAAAATCCTACTTGTGTTTATAACTAGCATACACTACATGTGTAGCAGCTCATTGTTTAAAGAATACATATGGAGTTGCAGGCTTGGAGACCCACAAGGATTGTGATGGGAGATGTTTTGAGCCTTTGTTAGCCATTTTCATAGGGTTTTAAGGTACACTATGCTATCTTACACAAGTATGCTTGTATTAATAGTATGCAATTCTAATGTCTACCTTTACAATGAAAGGAGGTCCATTTGATGCTTTCACAACCTTCCAAGTCTAAACTTTACTTTAACTATACATATACCTTTGGTTGAAATTAATTTATTAAAAATCTATTATATGAAATCATAACCATTCTAATGAAAATAAAAATATGAGATAATGTGGAGGAGACTAAAAATAAGGACAATTTATGCATTGAAGACTCTTAATTTGAGGTTCAATTGAATATAATATTATATCCAACTTGAACACCTATTATTTGTTTGAATATTTAAGTTTACCTTAACTTCCAGATGTAATGTTTTGTTAATGGAAGCTTTGATGTTATACAAACAAGGTGTAACCTTTTAGTTGTATTTAGGTGATAGCGTAAAAGTGTGTCACCTTTTTGCCTAAGTGAACCACACAAATCAACATTAAAAAAAAAATATGTCAAATAAATAAAATAACTCATCAAGAATCTTAAGATAATATAACCTAATATTTTGTGATATTTGATATGTAGGTTGTATATCTAGTCAAAACAAATTATTAAAAAAAATCTCTTATTTTAAATATTTTTAATAAAAAAATTCTTATACTTCGTGACATTGTTTAGCAAGTAATATTTTTCCATAATGCATAGTTGGAGCTAGATAAAACTAATTTGAATAATTTTTAAACATAGTTTTTTTGGGGGTTTGGTTAACTCATAAATTTTATAATTTTTAGCCAATTATGAGCTAGTGATGCAACTGTTTTGAGTCCTCCTCTCCAAAGCATTAAATTGTCCTCCTAATTTAACTTAGACAATTCAAATCCATGAGAATAATATCTAGTAGATGAACAAGGCCTATGAGCTTAATGGTCCAATAGACGTTTGAACCTTGGTGGTATCAATAACAAACCAAGTTTTTAACTAATGCAATACATTTTATTGGAAAACATAGATTATTAATAGTAAAATATAGGTAAAACATTTTGTGTTGCAAATTTAATTTCTTGTGTTTTTAAAATGAGGATAACAATTAATTTAAACACATATTTTCTCAAATCATATTTAAATTTTCTTTTTTTTTTAAAAGGTGCAATGCACCCATAATATTAGGGGTAAACGCTTTTTTGACCGGAGCTATGAACCGGATACAACAAACCACAAGAAACAACCAAACCCACGAGCACAAAGGCCCAGCGTAGGCACAAGGCCTGCGAGCACTTTGGCCCAGTGAGGGTTTGAACCCTGGTGGCCGTCACTACAACCAAGTGACTTGACCAGAACTCATTATCGAAAATCATATTTAAATTTTCATATAAACTCAATTTATTTATTTATTTTTTTGTTGAAAGAAGAATATCGATATGAAGGACACTTATTTCTATATAATTTTTTTTTTTGGTTTTTGGTATTTTTCTATGTGTGTTGAACTAAGGACTTCTTTATTGTAATATGCCTATTTAAATGACTAGAAAATAGAAAATAAATAAATTGAAATATTTCTTTAAGGAAAACTTACTCTAAGGGCCACATCTTACACAAATTTAATTTTATAATAGCATCGTTTAATCATGAAAAGGTTGTCTAAATCAATATTTTTTCTAATGAAAACCTTCCATGTCGTTTGGGGGTAAAATGGTACAACATACAATATTTAAGCAACACATAATTACATGTTGAGAAGGCCATCTATGATGAATTTTATCTAATTTTCTTTGTGCCTCAAAATTGTACATAATATTTTATTAAAAAATTTAAATCAACATGTAGCCCACATGTAGGAAAAGGCTTTATGTTTACATCTATACACATTTATCAATATAGGTAAATTCCTATATTTGACACATGACATACTAAGATGGGAATTCCTACATCTATAATTTCATTGGCTTAAATTATGTTATTAATATTGTAGGGAGTGAGTTCCCAATCATCTCTCGATATGGTGTCTAACAACAATATTTGGAGAACATTTACAAGGGCACATTCAAATGTGTGTTTGCATGATAAGATTTTATATTTAATGTAATAGAATAGTAAGATATTTTTTATTTAAATTGAGATTTTTGATGAGACCAAAGCTCTAATAATATTTTCAATATTTTTTAAAGGCCTTCATTATTCAAACCTTAAATAATTGTATTTAATCCATTTTTATCTATAGATCACCAATTATCATTATTGTATTAATTATCATTATTGTATTGCTCAACTATGTTTACAATATGTAGGATCCAATTTATAGATAAATCATAATAATATATTTATATAGTTTCAAATAAGATGTAACTAGTTGGAGGGGAATTTGTAGGAGTTGTCACTACTTATTATATGATAACTTGGTAACTGTCTATATGTTTCAATTCAACAATATTTATTTAAATAAATTTATGTCTGTACAAACAAAAAAGATCTAAAAACCACCATAGTGGGTAAATTTGAGGAAGAATATTGATAAATTCAAACCTAAAAAATTAGCACAAAAAACCCATTCCCTAATGTGACCTACTAATATTTTAACTATATACTAGATTTAACTTGTGTATAGTTATAGTGGATATTGTGCATATTTTTCTAGAATCAATTCTAGACATAGATTGTATTAGCCCTTATGGATATGATAGAAGCCATAGGAGGACATAAGAATGGATTTTATCATAGTACTATCTAGAACTCAAAACAATAACAAATAAGTATTTTTTGTGGTGGGTATATTATCCAAGATAGAACATTAATACCAATTATAAAGATAAGTGATTCTTAACATATTATAAGATCTTTCTTTCTAGAGAAGATGTGAGATTACATTTTTTTCTTAGGAGCATTATGTTAGATTACAACAACAAATTTGTTGGTCACTTTTTCATAGCACTAAATAATATTTGAGCTCTATAGATTATTAAAAATTAAAGGAAATATAAAGGTAGTGAGCTATAGATTAGAGAGTTTGATGAGTTATTTTCTAGGAAATAAGTTCAAACAATGTGATATTGAGTCAACATAAACATTTTTTATATTTAATAATTTAGCAAGTAGGAGCATTTACAAAATAACATTCAAACTAGTGTCCAATTGTAACACTAGAAGTGTAGTAGATTTGAAGAGTAAAAGAGGAGATTTAAATTTAAAATGTTGAAGTGGTAGAGTTTGTCAGACACATAAAAAGTATTCAAAAATAAGTCAAAGAGTTTCTATTTAATCTTAGTAATCAAAAGTAAAAATAGTATTTTGATCAAATGACAAAAGAAAATAAATTTGTAGAGGTATATTTAGTTCCATCACATCTTATAAAGGAAGGATTTTATAATATATTTTTTGAAAGAAGATGGGTCCATATAGGGTGCATAGAAAGATATCAATTGATGCAAGAGAATCCCTAATTGTAAAGCAATCATGTGTCAACCAAAAATAATTCTTTACTTACATTGCATTCAATAGTGGTTTCAGTAGTTCATTTCGTATTTTACCACATCACTATTTATTAGCTCATGGAGCATGATATAGAATCTAAACATCGACATCTATCACATATCCAAATTTCACATCGTTTGCATTTGTCTACCGAAAGTTATCACTCTCAGAATTTCACTATGCTACTAGTCAGAGCATTTGAGGATGACTTGGTTCAGATTTCTCAATGCAGACCTATTCCAAATCATGTGGCTCACTTAATTAGACATTATACAAGCATCTTGGGTTCATTGGGACCTATCTTGAAGATTCACAAGTTAATTCATTTTGCATGGAGCTAATTCTTCATATTTTAAGGCTAACATTCATATTTGATCATTCATCAGGTTACTAACCCTTGTGGTCAATGCAAATCTATATTGGAGCTTGAGGAGCATATTTATAAGCATTGTAATCCATTGTATAGGATTAGTTATCAGCTAGTATTTTTAGGATAAGATTCAAATCAAGTTATTTGCACATAAACCCTTTGGGGGCATGTAATAAGGCTTATTGGCCCATTGTATTCTCAAAAGCCCTTATGTCAGGCTTGTGAGCCCTAGATATTTTCCCATGAGGCATATGTTGCATGTAAGATTGTTGATCAATAAATTTTCATGTTCGCATATCAGTTTGTTGTGTTATTTCCATTGTGTTGACTCATTGTTGCACGGTTCGAGTCGTTCCTTCTGGAACCCTCCTACTGTGAGTGCACCAAGTGGCATCAAAGAAAATTTTTGATTCCTGAAAGAATTCCTTGAGGTGAACAGATCATTGAACTAAGGCAGGCTACATTCATTTTCATCCTGATCATTGATTTTGAGGCAGTTGAAACCCTTGTAGCTAGATCATCAAATTGAGGTAGTTGCACTGATTTGAGGGGAGATATGCCTCCAAGGAGAGCACCTTCTATAGAAAATGTTGTTGGAAGAATGGATAAAATGTTAGAAATGATGGGTGAGATGCAAGTTAGTTAGATGCTTTTGAAGAAGATTGAAGGTGAGGCCTAAACCCTAGGCAGAATGATGAAAGTGATGATGAAGTCGAACTTGTGAATCATTTTGCGAAAATCGTAGATGATGAAGTAGAAGAATTAGATCAAGTCAAAATGTTGAAATCAATCTCAAAGATTGGCAAGTGACCTAGAGTTGAAATTCAAAATTACGGAGGAAATTTGAATCCTAAAGAATTGATTGATTGGATAAATGAAATGGAAGAATAATTTGAATATGAAGAAATTGAAGATTTGGAAAGAGTAAGATTTGCAAAAACAAAGTTGAAATAAAATTTTGCATTATGGTTGAAAGAAGTTCAATTAGACATAAATAGAAGAGGAAAAGAATGAATCATCAAATGGGACAAAATGGTGACAAAGTTGAAGAGTCAATTCATACCAACCGATTATGAACTTGAATTGTTGAAGAGATTGCAGACCCTGAGACAAAAATAAAGATCTGTGAAGGAGTATACTAAAGAATTCTACAAGATGATAAATAGAACTAGTCATAGTGAAGCAAGCAAAGAAAAGATTGCAAGATATAAATTAATGGATTGAGATTAAACATTCAAGAAGAATTGAGCTTGGTAAAATTGGTATCTATTGAAGAAGCATACTAGTTTGCATTGAGGGTTGAAGAGAAGATGAACAAAAATTTTGAACATAGATAGAGAACTACAATCTAGGAAGATTCCAAAAGAGTGGACCCTAGTCCAGAGAGAGAAGAGCATATGTGGAGTAGAAAAAGATGTAAAAACCTACCAAAGCGAAGAAAAGGATGCTAGATCATACCACAGAGGGAGGGAAGATAGAAATTTCTACCATAGTAACAGAGGAGGTCATAATTCTTACCATAATGATGGGTTCTAGAGAGACGAAGGAAGATCAGACACAAAACCATTTAGAGGAACATGTTTCAATTTTGGAGGTGAAGGACATAGAGCATTTGAGTGTCATCAAGGAAATACCAGAAGAAATCTAAGCATACCGGAAGAACAACATTTATGGATGAGGAGCTTGTTGGGTCCCTTAATTCATGTGTAAAACCTAAGAAAGGAGAATCATTGGTGATGAGAAGAGCATTGATGCATGAAGAAGTTACTGAGGAACCATGACAAAGGAAGAGTCTATTCAGAACCATATGTAAGTCCGAAGGAAAGGTATGTAAATTTATCATTGATAGTGGTAGTACTAATAATATAGTTTCAAAGGAGATGGTAACCAAGTTGAATTTGAAGAGATTGAAACATTCAAACCCCTATAGGATAGAATGGATTCAAGATGAGCATAAGATATTGGTGAATGTACAATGTTTGGTGAAATTTCATATTGGATTATTTAGGGATGAAGTATTTTGTGATATTATTCCTATGGATGCATGCCATTTACTAATAGGAAGACCATGGCAATATGATAAGAAAGTAATTCATGATGGAAGAAGGAATACTTATACTGTGACATCAAATGGAAAGAGAATCAAGTTGATACCTTTGGAAGAAGAGAAGACTAAATTTTGCGGCACTTCTAGACTTTAAAGTTTGGTAGATGGAAGGAAATTTCTTGATGGATTGAGGCATGAGAACATGTGTTTTACATTGATTCCAAAGAAAGGTGGGAGTCCAGAGACAAAAAATACTGAATATATACCACATCAAGAAGTTGCAGAATTGTTAACAAAGTATATAGGCATCATTCAGAGAATGTATCAAAGGGATTGCTGCCAATTCGAAGTATCAGTCATCATATAGATCTCATACCAGGAGCAAGTTTTCCAAATAAAGTAGCACATAGAATGAATCTGGTAAAGAATGTAGAATTGAACTGGTAGATCCAAGAATTGTTGAGGAAAGGATTGATTAGAGAAAGTTTGAGGCCATGTGCAGTACCTACTATGCTTGCACCTAAAAAATATGGAGAGTGGAGAATGTGTAAAGAATCAAGAGAAATCAATAAGATAACGAGTATTCATTTAAGGAGTTCTTCCTTTAAAAAGATCATATATGGCATCAATATATTCTAAACTAGACGTAACCATGCAGCTTAACAATAAAGTGATTAATTTGTCAATTGCATGTTGCCAGCTATAATTTTTGGTGGGGTTAGTGAGATGGAAAAATTGCTTGCAACTCATGTTGTCCTGACTCTTGGTGATTCATGTATTCTGATTGTCAATAACTCAGTATATCTAAGATTGGTGAAACAACTTTGGGTAGAAAACTTCTAAGTTTTAATGAAAATATCTCAAGCATAAAATCATTTATGATCAATAATAAAGTGGAAATTAACTAAACATATGGTAATGTTATGATTAACATCGTCAACTCTCTAAATTCCCAAGATAGAATAAAAATTTAGTGCATTTTGTTTGATGACATTTGTATTGAAGATACGTTTTGTAGATTCTTGATAGATGAGATAGCATTAATGACTATGAATCGCCAATTAGGCCCAAAGAATCTTATAAATGTGTATAGGATTTTGGAAATGCCCTTTTTTTTTGTGGATGAATTTGTGCTACAATTGTTAGATGGCTATGGAAGCCATTTTTTAAACCTTGTCTATGGATCTAGATTTTTCTTATTTATGTATGTGCTTTCTACTATGTTGCTCCTTTAGCAATTTTATTTATGATTTTGTTGGCCATCTTTCTTTACATTATATAGAATTTGTTTTAGGTGGTCACAACAGCTCAATTTTAAATGCTTGTAGGTTTATGGAGAAAAAGAGAAAAAAGTTATAGGCAAGTTGTTTAGGTTTATACTATAAGGGGTAGTCGAAGGTTCATCTTTAAGAGGGCCATTTCCAAACCACCAATCTTCCAAAAAGTCGATATGTCACCCATCCTCAACAATCCACCTGAGCCCTTGTAAATTAAAGAACTGGCTTTTAGAATATTATTTCAAATGGCAGAGCCAGAATGGAGAACCTAAGAATATAAAATATCCTCAATATTATCTAGATTGCCCAGGTATTTATTAAAAATAATTTTAGCCCATTCATTATTTTCATATAAGAGTCTCCATAGTTGTTTAGCTAAATGGGCACAATTAAATTCTTTGATTTCTCTAATACCAAGACCTCCCATCTTCTTTGGTTTACATAACTTTTTCGCAAGATATTAGATGAAGATGTTTACACTCTTTTTTCCCTCGTCCATAAATAATTCTTTTGATTTTTCTCAATACATTCCAAGAAATTTCTCGACACCTTAAAGAGACTCATGGCATAGAAAAATAAATTTTGAAGAGTCAACTTTATAAGTTGGATCTTACCAAGTTGACTAAGAAAAGCTCCTTTCCAACCTAGAAGTTTGGACTGAAACCTATCCAAAATATTTAACCAAAAAGAATTAGGGATCAAGTTAGTGCACAGAGGCATACCTAAATATGAATCTGAGAGACATCCAATGTGACACCTGAGGATGCATGCAATAGACCTTTGCCTAGTCTCAAGTATATTCAAGAAGAAAATGGAAGATTTAGGAAGAATTATTTTTTACAAGAATTTGCTTCATATTATAGCAAAATGGACTTGAGATTACTCACTTCTATAATAGAGGCTTCCCCCATAATTAGAGTATCATCAATAAATTTTTGATGAGAACACACCTAGTTGAAAGAAGATGGAGAAAGCCCCTTTAGAGAACCAATATTGATAGCCTTTTATAAAGATCTTCCCAAAGATTTTTCCATAAGCACAATGAGAAAAGGAGAAATGAGATCTCCTTATCCAATCCCTCTAGAACTACAAAAAAACTTGTTGGAGACCCATTAACAATCATTGAGAACCTAGGAGTCACAATAAGTTTCCAAATGATCTCAACAACTTTCTTGCCAAAACCAAAGGCCTTCAAAATTTTAATAAGGAACTACCAAATAATCCGATCATAAGCTTTCATAAGATTCAGTTTTAGAAAAAAAACATCTTTCTTATTAATAGATAGCAAGTGAATATTCTCATGCACAGTAATAATAGAACCCAAAATTTTCTACCAGGGATGAAACCACTTTGCTAAATGGAGATTACATTCAAAATAACCACTTGTAATCTTAACTCCAACACTTAAAAAAAATATTTATAAATGGAATTACATAAGTTGATAGGTCTAAAGTCCCCAAAAGAGCTGGCTCTAGGGATCTTAGGGATAAAGACAATAAAGGTGGAATTAAGCTCATTTAACAGGTGTTGACTACCAAAAAAACTCCTTCGTAGTAGCAGAGACATATTTTCCAACATACTCCCAAAAGGTTTGGAAGAAGAACATGGGAAATATGTTAGGGCTCGAATATTTATTACCTTAAAAAGTAAAAATAACCCTCTTGAATTCCTCCTTAAATGGACATACCCACAAGCATTCTTTTAGATTCCTCTGATAAGAAATTAGGAATGACAAATTGAGGAATTTCTCTTCATAAATAGGATCCATCTCCTCATCAATAATAATAAAATTAGAGAAAAAATCATTATCCACCATAATAATATCCTACTCATTGTCAATGTGAATACCATTACTTTCAATAGCTTTAATACGATTAGCAGCTCAATGCTTTAATGTTGACAAGTGGAAAAACTTTGTATTTCTATCCCCGCTTTACAACTAGATTTCCCTAGACCTTTGTTTCTAGAAATACACTTCTTTCGTATTAATGTTAAGGAGTTGAATTAGTAGATCATTCTCTTTAGCTTGAATCATAGGGTTAAACCCATTTGCTTGAATATCTTTTTGAACATTGTCTAATTCACTTTTTAAGGAAGCCTTTTCAATAAAGATTTGACCAAATAAAGATTTATTGCATTATTGAACATTCATTTTAATATGAGTTAATTTTTTAGCCACTCTATACATAGCATATCCATCAACTTTCACATTCCACCATTCTTGGATCTTATTTTTAAGATCCATATTTCTTAACCATATTTTTTCAAATCTAAACAAAAAATGTTTCTTCCTACCCAAAATATCAGCAACTAGAGCAATGGGAAAATGCTCAGATCCCAATCTTGTAAGAGCTAAGAGAGAGCAAGAGAAACAAGCCAATTCGTCAAAATAAGAGCATGATCTATTTTTACCTAAATAAGATCCTTTCCCACATGATGATTGGACCAAGTAAAGGCTGCAACTTAAAGGTCAATATCCATCAAAAATTGGTCATTAATAAAATCTAAAAGGTTATATCTACTATCCATAGGCACTTGGGATACCATTGTTTCTCATCTTCTTTTAAAAATGTGTTAAAATATCCCATAACAAGCCAACTAATATCATAATGTGTAGCCTTAAAATTTATAAGCTTGGACCAAAGTTTCTTTCTAGTATTTTTATTATCTAGGGCATAAATATTAGATAAAATCTAGGACTTATCATCTCTCAAATGTTGAAAATGAGTAGCAACATGGTTAGAATATGCATCTCACATTTTATAATTCTCAGGTTCCAAAGAGTAACAATACCCCTTGAAGCACCATTAGTGCTAACACTATGAATACCAAAATCCTTGAAAAAAAGATTTTTAATATTTTATAGTTTCTTACTTTGCATCTTAGTCTCTTGAATGACTAAAATATCAAGTTTATGATGTCTAATCAGATTCAATAGGAGATAATGCTTGTGAGGGTTATTTAACCCTCTAACATTCTAGGATATGATCTCCATTAATTATTTTGAGGTGTGCTCTTTAAGAACATCTCAAACAAATTCTTTTGGATACCTTCAACTATTTCTAGTTTGCTTTACATTTCCTTGTTTTGTTGAGAAGAGGGTCTACCTTTTACCCTTTGAGTCAACCCACAATCTACATTTTGTCTGTTTCTTGTGATGACTCCCTGATATAATGAGGGATACTTTGGTTTTCTCTTATTTCTAGATTTTACCAAGATAAAGGGTTCTTCATCAAAACATCTAAAACAAGAATTCCCCCTTTATCATCAAGGGACATTCCATGTTGGGGAAACAAATTTGAGATTGCATCCCCTTTTTCTGGAACAACATCCTTTCTTATCTTTCCATTGTCTTCCTTAGGAAAATTAATAAATTCCTAGAAATAGTCTTAACTAGTAATATAGATTAGTTGAAATCTTAATCACACTCATGAAACTCAAATTCTCACATTTATGAGGAAAACTTTAAAAAATAGGATAAATTGGTTACAAAGCGGAAGTCTAAGTTTTTCTAATAAATTTTAAAATCAAGTAATGTACAATTTTAGTAAAAGGACACGAGGGTAGAAATATGTAAAGAGTTGAACAAGATCAAAATTGAGAAAGTCATATGGAAGATAATGAAGATAATATTTCAAGGTATGCTAGTGTGATCTATATTTCTATTCAATATAAATTTAGTTTCAATAAGATTAAATTTAATGGAAGAGGCCTACCAATGTTCTTGGAGGAAATAGAATAATATAAGAGGATAGTGAGGTTCTTTATGGGAGAGTGACAAGTTAAAATGAAAGAGGGAATCATTATTATAATTTAGAGAAGTGGGAACTTCTAAAAATGGTAAATTAAATTCAAAGCAAGAGAGGAAGATATTTATTTTAAGTGGAAGACATTAATGGCTCATTGAAACTTTTTATGGGTATGAAGAAGCTAGGGGGGGGTAGAAATAAACTATCTAGAAGGAAATAGAATAATACAAGAGGATAGTAAAGTTCTCTAGGGGAAGAGGACAAGATAAAAAAAATAAAAGAGGGCATCATTATTATGAAGGAGAAGTAGGGACTTCTCAAAATAGTAATTAAAATTCAAAAGCAAGAGAGGAAGATAATTTTTTAAAAGGAAGAGGTGAAGGGTTCATTGGAAATTGTAATGGGTATGAAGAAGCTAGTGGAGGGTGGAAAATAAACTATCTAGGATGCAATACAATAATACAAGAAAATATCAAGGTTTTCTAGGGGAAGAAGACAAGTAACAATGAAAGAGGCATCATTCTTATGAAGGAAAAGTAGGAACTACTCATAATGGTAATTCAAAGTCAAAAGAAAGAGATGGATATATTTTTTCAAGAGGATGAGGTGGAGGGTTCATTGGAACTTTTTATAGGTATGGAGAAGTTATTCATCAGACATTCAACTGTAATATAGAGTAGGTGAAGCTAGAAATCATGTTGTTCAAGTAGTTCAAGATCTACTTAAATTATTTTGATATACAATTTTATCACGTAGATCAATATAATATTTATGTTAGACACCATCATAATTGAATTTCTCAAAATATGGATCCAAAAGATAGTCATCATGGATATTTAAAAATATTTTATATATATGAAATATATATATACCCATAAAGTGTCCTAAGAAATTAACACTATAGGTTGAAACATTAGAATCTCTAATGATTATACTCATATGCTCAAAGAAATACATCATAAATAACATCATGCGAGGTACAAAATAAGATGTTTCCATTGAATAAGACTTGTTTTTGATAAAGGGTAAAACGGGTTTTATAGGGACCCGAAACCACAAAGTCTACAACAGAAAAGAAAGGACAGAAAAGTCCAATAGACAAAACCGGCACCACAAAAGGAAAAGACCAGAACAAGCAGCAGCCACTCGCAAAAGACCAGAAAGGTCAAACAAAAAAGACCAGTAGAAGAGCCAACAAAAGACCAACCGCAATCAACCCAAAGTCTTCAAGACAGACTCTATCTCTGCCTCCAGGTTCTGCATATCACAAATGCCCTTCTTAAAGATTTGAATCATTTGCAGAGCGGGAGGAGCCTTCCTCTTCAAATTGGCCCTGGTTCTCTTGGAAATGCCGACATCCTCCTCCTGATTTCTTTCATTAATTTCCTCTAGATTAACCAACAGAGACCCCTATTGTGCTTTGTCCAATTTCTCAGTCATGGCATTGATGATGATGGCGTTGTGTTTGGCCATACGGTTGTTTTTCTCGGCAATAATTTTGACAGTATTTTTCATTTTCTCCAATTCAAATTCAACATTTCTGTCCTTACCAACTTGGTACTGGGTATCAATGCTGACACCGTGATCTCTTCATTCCAACTCTTTCTTATCAAGCGCCACAACCTTAACTCCCAATTCTTCCAAATTGCTTTGAAGGGCCCAATTTTTTATCTTT
>VDFB02002335.1:0-10574 GCA_007258455.2 Sequoia sempervirens | reverse complement strand
TTGGGACATATTTGATCCTAATGTTGACAACTCCATTTGACTGTAGGAGTTAATAATCTGCTCTTTTTGTGTAACACAATCTTGTTCTTGATGAAGATCATCTACGTGTCCATCCATAGAAAGCATCTCATGGGTAGATGGAGGAGTATGTGCTACATCGATATGATCATCTTGCATAGATAGGAGAGTGTTCATTAGATTATTGTAGTATCTTGAAGATACAAATTCTTGATCTTGATTAATTTCGGAGTTGCTTTCGACATGCTTTGGATCAAGTTCTTGACATGGGGCAGCTTCAAAGGATGGATTTCTTACAAAGAACTTTTGGATGTTGACATTAGGCATGGTCAATTTCAAGGTTCCTTCAGCATCTATAATCATGAGGTCAAAGGGGATCAACATGTTTTGAAAATGACCATTGCTAGACCTTAGTGAAAGATTTTGATCTTGCTTTGGAATAACTTCTTGAGATATGTCCTCTAACTCATAAGGTGATGTAGAGACATTTTCAACATGATCATAGGTCGATGGATCGTGCATTATGTCAATAGGATCAAATAACCCTAACACTCCTTGAAAGAGATCACTAAAAAGTGGTTCTTGATGTATGGTGAGTTTATCATCAGATTGTGTAGATACATCCTCAATGTCCTCCTCGATGGAGAGATTTTTATCATTGTTTTCAACAATTGTAGTGGAGAGATTATGAATGTCTTCGACCATAGAGTCAAGTGATGTTGATATTTCTTGAATTGGCTCATTGTTGAATTTTGTTGGTGGATTTTGATCGTGATTCAAAAGTGACTCTTGACATATGTCGATTTGATCCTTGGATGAAGTAAACGTGTGCTCAGTGATAGATTGATCTTGATCCTTGTTTTCAATATCTGTCATCTTTTGTGTTTGTGCTCGTGTTGGTTGGGTAGCTTGAGAGGCTTGGGCAACTTGAAAGGATTGTTGCACTTGTTGAGCTTGTGTTGCTTGTTGCATGGCTAGATATTGTTGGAATCCCTTTTGAAAAGCAGCTTGTAATGTCAGCGCTTTGTATTGATTGATGTGGTGAAAACTGCGGTGGTGGGGTGGTGGATTCAAAATCATGTTGGATGTAGTGACAAGTGTTTGAGATATGCTCGGAGCAATCATGGTAATGAGAGGTTGAGATGTGATGGGTGTGATAGTGGTGTTTGGAATGATTGAAGGGATAGTGATGGTTGGAATGATCGAGGTGATAGGTCCTTGGGAGACCATATTTCGATTTGGGATCAATGTTGTTGCTTGATTAGATACCATCTATTGGTGCGATGTCGATGGTATATTCGAAGGATTTGACGTGATGGTTTGATTGATGTTAGGTGAATTGATTTTGATGGTGTGATTGGTGTTAGGTAAAGGGGAAGCCCTAAACCAAGGAATGATGTAGGTAATGGTGGTGGAGATTTCCCATGCCAATGCCTCAACTATTTTAGAAAGTGCCGCAATTTGATCTCGCAAAATTTGTTCTTGATTTTGATCTTGACTCTCTTGATATAGTTGATTTGGCTTGTGTTTAAGTAGTTTTGGCATGCATGCTTGTCATTTTTGAATGGGATCATGGACGAATGGATTTTGGATGACGTTTTGATTTGGGATGATGTTCAAATTTGGCATGATAGGATGAACATTGTTGGTATTGGGAATCATTTTTCCAAAGTTTTTCGAGTTAGGATTCATGTTTCGAAAACTTGCACTTGGTACATCCACATTTGGTTTGTAGGGATTTGGTGGAATGACGTTGTTCATTTCAAGGCTCATGCGTTGATTATTCAATTGGTGGATTTGTAGGTTTGGACTTAGATCTATCATTGGGAAATGTGTTCCAAAGTTTGACTTGGGCATACTCACACTTGTTGTACCATTAACATTTGTCGAAGGCAATGATCCTATGCATGGACTTTGATAATTGATAGGCATTGCAAGGCTTTGAAGATTCAACTGATTTGGATTACTCAAGATGTATGGATCAAGTTTATATTCCATGTTCTTCTTGTGTTTTGACCTTGTTGACCTCTAAGGTGTTCTAGGATCAATGATGAGATGAAGGATGAAAGGTGTAAATGATATGGATGATGAACGTTTAGGGACTTTGTATCAATGCTAGACTTAGGGTTTGATGTTGATTTTGTTTGATTTGGATGATGAACTTGTAAACCCTAAGATGTTGGATGTTATCTTTAGGATGAACTTGTTCAAAAGGTTTGCTAATTCAATTAGATGTATGAGAAAGGATGCATTCCCACACACCTAATTAAACAATTGACTTTGGTTTCGATGATGTGCCTAAGTCTAGAATGATGTTTGCAAAGATCTAAAGTTGTTTTGGTGAGATGGATTGATGAATGTTTGGAAGATAGATGAAAGTTTTGATGATCCTAAGAGACTTAGAGAGACTTTGTTTACTAGGCCAAGGTATTGAAGAACACACTTTTCTCTAAGAGCAATCAAAAGACCAATATGACCAAGAGATATCAAGCACATGTGTGGGGTCCAATTTGTTATCTTTGCTTAGTGTATTCCTTTTACCACAAACACACTCTTGATTAAAGTTTCAAACTAAGATGTCCAATGTCTTAATTTCTTTAAACCCCACAACATATTTTATGTGGAAATTCAATGAACTTAAGGCAAGGGTTTTCCTATTGTTTACTCAAGAAGACAAATTGAGGTATAATCCAATGCTTAGGAACCTCTACTTAACGCGGAATCCATTGTGGAAAGCAGTAACATATGGATTGAGTCAATGATATTTGTCTTCAAGAGGGTTTGAAATTTTGAGAATCATGCTTGAATGTTTGTTGCAAAATGTTTTCGAATACACACCGTGGTTTTCAAACAAACAATAATTACAAGCCCTATGGATGTGATAGATACTTGCTTGAGTCCCCACTTGGACAAGTCTAGCTACTTACTTTTAGCGATGGTTAGATGCTTGACCCCACTGGCTCCCCTCCATGGCACTCACTTATACAGGGCAGCCAAGCACCAACACCATGAAACTCCCATGGCATGCTTTCCATCTCTACTAAAAGCCGTAAAATTGTGGGGCGGCTTCAGAACGACCGTTCTTGCACCAACAAACAGATTTAAGGATTTTGGCAAATTCTAACACATAGGTTCTAGTAAGGATCTTCCGCTGCGGAGATTGACCCATACGGCAAGAGTCCCCTTTCGGATCCATCCTATCGGAGCCAACCGCGTGATTATGGCTTTTAACCAAAACCCTCATTTATATCCCAGCTAGAAATACTCTTGGCTTTAGAGTGTTACCGGTTGAGTCATCCCTTGGGTGAGTACTTTTTCCCCAAGGCAGGCCCTCTAAGATAAACAAAAGCGAGCAAAGACACAATCCGTAACTCGATCGATCTTTGATGGCACAAAGAAAGAGAATGTACGCGAAAATGCCCCTACTCACACTCGGACAAGATGTTCAATTTTTAAGCCCAAATTGAAGTGTTTCAAAGCAATAAAATGTATTTTGGGTGTTTCTCTTGCACCCTAGATCGCACGGCTTGCGAGAGGATAATGACTCAAAAGACAAAATCACACAAATCAAGCACTTGTTCATTTTATACCCTTCAAAGCAATTGTGAGTTCATTTTAAGCACCAAAATGAAGTGTGAGTTTTGATTGTTCAATTCTTAAACTCAAACGGAATCTAGTGAGTTTGTCCTAAGGTCTGTGGCTTTTAAGTCCTTTCGGTAAAGAAAATCAAATTGTTCGCTTTAGACCCAAATGAAAATTAGTGTTCTAAAATGAAAAGGAAAATCACCCCTCGCGAAGGTTGATCAAACACTTAAAGTGTTAAAACACATTGTGTTTTCAAAGAAAAAAATCTTCCCTCCTTTCGTTTTCGTTTTGCGAAGTAGTTTTGATCAAACAATCAAAGTGTTAAAAAACACATTGTGTTTTCAAACAAAAATCCTCCTCCTCTTTTGCTTTGCACCTTTTCGCCTTCGTTGTTCGTTTGTACGTTGATTGTCCGTTGTTTGTTTTTTTTTTGTACCTTTTCGCCTTCACTTTCGCTTGATTCCGATGTTTGACTTTGATATCAACCTACAAAACAATACAAAGTTATTTAGAAATAAGATTTAGAATATTTCAAGAAAACAATGATAACATAATGAAATGTTTGTTTTCAAAAAGGACACCAAAAAAAAGTCAATTTCAAGCTACAAATATATTTACTCAAAACATATTCAACGCTGCTTAATAACTATTGTTTTCTTGAAAACAACATCTGCATCTATCCATACCCAAAACATCAAATCTCATAAATTTGGACAGCTCACTATGCGCAGATTAGAAACTTTCAAGCAACTGCATTGAGCGGGTGTAAAGCTGACAACAATAAATGCTTAGGCAGAAACTTTAAAGCGAACAAATTTCTGACAAGAAAGCTTCCACACTTATGCAACTAACAGCTTCAAATTCGCGCCCAACTACTTAAAAGCAAATTTCAAATTGATGCAATTGGCGGGGGGATTTCATCTGTTATTTCAAATTTTCATTTGTTCTACTGATCCTGCAAATTTATTTTCCTGACAGTGCTGATCATTTGAGTGATAAGTTGTTGAATATAGTAATGTTGTATTAGCTATCGATTGTTTGAAAAGTTCCATCTACGTCTACCACTTGACACACCAGTATACACGCAGCAAACCACTTCATACGCTGACTAAAAGCTGTTCTCGTGGTCTCTTATGTACGCAGATCGTTTGACAGAATGCTTGACAAAGAGCAGATTGCCAGAAAGTCAGAAAACAAAGAGCGGATTGTGAGAAAGTCAGAATAAGATTCGGGTCTATGTTTCCCTATTTAGCCTGCATGGTCGACCACAGAAGTTAAGATGACAGCACTATGGCGCGATGGGAAACGCACCTTGGTTTCAAAGCTATTTTAGCGAAACAGCCCGAGGATGCTGGTAAAGGCTATGGAAGTTAGTTTTACACCTGTCAGTCGTATTTGCTTTAAAGTTTCTAAAGTCTTACAGAGGAATCTATTTTGTTCACATTTTGCAATCATTCCTATTATGCAGGCTTTGAAGCTGCGCCATATCCTTCTCATTCACCAAGCTTTGGCATTGAGGCAACCTGTTAGTGAGAGGTGGATTGAGGTGCCCTCCAATATTTCAACCATGGCCTCGAATTCAAGCTTGCCTTACGCCACCGATATCCACTTTATAATGCTTCGTACCAGCCACCTCTAATTGAGGATTTATCCATAGTTGCATGGGGCGGAGTTTAGACAAAAGTGCAGGCACATAGAGAGCATTGCATAGGGTAGTGAGTACGCAGAACAGGTGGCAAAGTGGTTGGACAGTTTGTTAGGCAGGCTCAGACATCTCCCTACATCTTTGAATTACTATGAGTTTAAGCTAGTCCTTTTGCAAATATTATGAACTGAATGTCATTGTTGTTTTCCTGTCAACTCAACATTTGCTACCAGTTTAAGAAAACTTTTTGATACACCTGCACACAGATACCTTCACAAGCGACAGATACGATGCAATACTTGCTGAATTGGCAGGCAGGCGTTAAATACTTAAAAAATGAGGTCAGTGCCCTTTAAAAAAGAAAGTCAAAAGTCTAGACCAAACTGAGACAACGTTCTTTTTAAGCAAGAAGATATGGCTGAGAACAGGAATTCTGAATGGATAAAGAACCTTGGGATGCAAAGCAAAACTAATGAAGTACAAATGCAAGCAATTTGAGGGAACATATGCAAAAGTGGAAACACAGAACAGGCACTTCGACTGTTATAAGAAATGCCTGAAAGAGATGTCAGCTCAAGGTAAACAACACAATATCTGTCTAAAAGAGGCGTTAGCTTAGATTTCCAAAAGAGATGTTAACTCAAATTTCCAAGTACCTTTATAATCAGATGGCTCCATTGATCTTTGTGAAAGAAAGAAAAAAAAGTACTCGTGAGAATATAACAGATGACAAAGACTAGAAAATGAATCAACCAATCATTAGAAAGCAAATTTCTGTGAAATGATTTTTTTTTAAATTTTCATATGAACTAAAACTGACAGTCATTAGTTGCTCAAGCCCTCCTTCTAGCACCATTTTTGGATGCTAAAATCTGCAATATGGTTAGTTTAAGACACCATTTTAACATCCCTATGAAATAATGAAACACATCAATCATGCAATAAAAATGGAACAATAGAAACTAAAGAATGCATATGAAAGACATGATCCAACTCTATCTCATAGTGGATTGGTGTCACATGTGCTAGTGACCCTTTCCCAATCCTTGATTGATAAGATTAAGATGATGAAATTGCTATTGATATGGAAATGCTAAGTAGACAAGATCAAATCTCAAATGAAGAGAGTGACCTTGCAAGAGATTGTGGAGGATTTGCTCAAAGATGAAGCACCTATTTAAAGATTTTCAAAATGCCAAGTGTTGAAGAGGGACCAATGTGGGATCAAAAACAAGCCAATGAGTTGAGGACACTTGTCATCATGTAATTAGTTGATGTATGTGCAAGATTTGGGAAGAGTGCCCATGAGAGGGAGAATTCAAATTCAAATTTGCAATAAATTTTGAGAGGGGGACAAGAAAGAAGAGCAATAAATGCCCTGTTTGACTTGTCATGTTGAAAGAAAATGAGTGTTTTAATAAATCAATAAAATTGATTTATTGTGCAAGTGGCTAGGTCTAGATAATGCAAGTGGGATGTGATTAGCATTAGATTAGGATTAGATGAAGATTATGTTGATTAATGCTGATTAGATGATATGACATTTTGGACCTAAATTTCTGATTTATTTAAATCAGAAAAGGATGAAATATGATTTAGGATTTAATTTAAATGAAGTTCTGATTTATTTAATTAAATGGATGATGCAAGATGAAGGTTGAATGATAATGTTTATTTGATAAATGAGATTATTTAATGAATGGATGAAAATGCACTTGATTAATTGATGAATGGTCCTAATACGACATCTAATTTGACCGAATCCGATCGAATGCATAATGTAAATTTTGTACGTCTACACTTACCTTAGAAACAAAGTCAATCTCAAAACCTAACAAAATGAAAATGGAGAAAATTAACATAAAATAACAACACTTGTGATCTATTTGAAATTTTGTTTATAAAATTGAATTGCTGCTAAATTGATCAACAAAATGCATCCTGAACACTCACTTAGATTAGTTCCTTACCTTAGGAACAATTTGATAATATCTTGATGCATAGCACCATTAAGCTTTGATAACATTACATTACAACATCACTTTCATTATACTCTTGACCATAACTTCTTATTAAGATCCTAGTACTCAATTTACATGAATCTATAGCTTCATTCAAATATTTTCATTAATCCTTTGAATTAAAAGCAAGAATAAAACTGCACATCCATTGGAAATCAAAGAAGACAAATAATGTAATCCTTGATCATATTATTCATAATCCATGTGAAACAAGTACATAGGAGAGAAATGGTCTTGAATTTGCACCAATTTTTTTTAATTGCTAGTATTGTTATCAAAATTACATATGCATATTGACTGACTCAAAACCTAAGACAAGACTCTAAAATTCTCTTTGTATTCCTTTTCAAAATTCTCTATGATCAATTAACAAGAAACGAACCCATACTTTTGGATTTGAATTCATTCTTATAGATATGAAGGATCAAACAAGCCTTGAGCCAAAAACTACACATGTCCTATCTCTATTGGACTATTGCAAAATATTCCCTATTGTAGTTATATTTAGAATTTCATATGGATAGAAATATTACATGAGACAAAAACTATTTTCATTAGTTGATGAAGATCATGTCCCACCTTCCAAAAGGCATCTTTAAGTTGATGTACCAATATCCACGTCCTCCAAAATTATATTTGCGTACCCAAGCATAAAGTGAAAAATAAGCATAAAGTGTAGAAAGGAAAAAAAGACAAAATACTCATCCAAATTTGCAACCTTGTCATCAAATTCAAATTAGGGAGGAGACAATATTTAATCCATACTTTAGCAAAAGCCTAATCTGTACTAGTTCCAATCTATGTATTGTGCTTCTCCCATCTATTATTCACCATCTTTGCAAGCATAAAACTAAAATTGTATTCACCATTCCACCATTGCAGCTCAATCGTCCAAAATATCCAAGTATTTATCCCTCCAAGCTCGAAATTCTCCCTCTAAGGGCCAATTGAAAGTGATGATATTATCGTCCTTTTTCCTATAAGAAGCATATTTGGTTACAAATTGGTTTACCTCATCAAACTCCTCTAAAGCAACCACAACCTAAGAAAACATATCCATATTCTTCTTCAACATACTCATATCATTTTCTTTACATATTTTGGTTGCTTGACTTGGGATCACCTCATTTTCCTCCTTTTTCCAATTCTTGTAGGAATTTGATATTACCACTATTGTTCAATATGTTAGGCAAGAGGCCATGATGCATCTCATGAAATTTCTTCACCAATTCCCTTATCTTAGCCTCTAGTGGCTCAATATTTCCCTAGAGTTCTTGGATTCCACTTATATTTTTAAGGGTTGGTTGGATATTATTAGGTTTATTCACATCATATTTAGCTCCCACAACCATTATTATCAAGTCCTGAAGTCTAGGAATCCACTTTTCCATGATAAAGATGGCCAAATCCTTATCTATGCCAAAAAATTTCATTTCATCCCTCATGGAAGAATAATTAGCATGAATGCTAGTCAATATTTTGTCAACCCCCTTATTGAGATGCTTTAGGACTACAATTACAATTTTCATATTACTATCAAGAATATCCTTATCATGTTGGTTTATCTTCTCCTTATACTCTTTCAACTTCTCAATCAATTCCTCTCTACCAATTTCTTTTGCTTATGGTGCACTTGAGGTACTTGGTCCTTCCACTGAAATGGGCACATTTCCGATATTATAGGAAATAATTGACCATGAAGAACTTATAGGAGGTGTAGTGGCAGCAGTTGTTGGCTCTTGAGAGGCAGAGGGATATGTAGTACTTGATTGCATTGGATCTACTAATTGTAAATTCTACATTTTCTCTTTCAACAATGCCAATTCATTTTGTAACTGCATTGCATGTTATTGGTTCTTTCCATAATCAACTAATAAATCATTGTACTTGTTCTTGAAACTTTCTTTCTTAGTGGTGATTGATTGGACTGTTGATTTTGTGAATTGAGCAACATTAAATGACATTGTTGTAGCCTCAATAGTTGAAGTGTTAGACACTCTCTTTATTATTAAGCATTCTCTATAATTTGCAGTAGGCTCTACAATTCCTGACTCCTTGGTGTGGGGGGCTAGTGCCAAGATGGCCAATGTATCCCACTACTCACTAAATGCAAATCTTTGTAGTGCAATAGTAGCTTCTTCCTCATAATTATAGAGAGGTCTATCATATCTTTTAACTATATCAAAAACAATGGCAAAGGACAAATACCACTCTGGCGATAAAAGAATTCCACTTTCTCTTACCAATGCTCTTCCCTCCTTAACAGTTATTTGTTGATATTTCTCTTTCATTTATTTTATTACTTGTGGTTGGATGAATACATCAAGTAGCTCAGGATGGAGGCTCCTCTTCTCTACAATTTTATTGACAAATTCATCCTTCTTTTCCCTCCAAATAAATTCCATGAGTGCCTTTGATTTCACAAAAGAATCATCATCCATAAACTCTGTGCATGTCTCCTCCATAAAATCATTTTGTCCATTTAATCCAGTGAGGTCATCCTTGCTTAATCTTAGACCAATATATTGTGGCACAATCTCCTTGGTGTTGATGACGGTTTTACTTGCAGTAAATAGTTCAAATAAAATATCCATAGACAAGACCAAAAAGATCCTATCCTTCTTGAAAGATATAGAACAAAGACAACCTAAAGGTAAAATTTGCATTCACATGACAAATTTGGCTTTTTTTTAATCCCAAGTCTCTAATAACTAGTTCATGGTTGCACTAGGGTCACTCTCAGGTAATGATGTGACATTTGTTGTTAATCTCAAAGGGACTATGGTTATTTCAAGCTTTGCAAAGAATTAAAAATATTTCACATAAAATTTCACCTCATTCATCGAATAACATCATGAAATCAAAAGAATCAATGTAATATTTCCTGAACATCACAAATTATTTGCTATCACTTAAGTAGATTTAGCATTAAGCATTCAAAAACTTCATGGAAAATAAAAGATTTTAAAAAAATTATTTCCATTCATTTATATTTTTTGGAACAGTTTCAAAATATTAAACATCTATTCTAAAACAAAGTATAAAAATACTGAAAAATAAAAGTTTCTCCCGATTATTCTGCATGGATGCCCCAAATAATTAATCAAAATAGAGAAAATTGCTTTATATTTCACCAAATTGCTTCACAACTACATATAAAATGGTGCAAGCTTTTAAAGAGATGGTTTCGTTTATGGACACTGAGTAGGTTCTATATGCACCCTTAAATGGTGCAACATACAGTCTTGTTTGAACAAACATACAAAACCAACTACAAAAGATACCGAGATAGGCAGCCATCCATA
>VDFB02002334.1:0-24262 GCA_007258455.2 Sequoia sempervirens | reverse complement strand
GGATTCATGATATGCAAGCAGTACCATCAACATATCATCAATGCATCAAGTTTCCATATGATGGACAAGAAATAACTATACAAGCTGATTACAATACTACCCAAACTTGTTCAAATCTTCGAGTAACTCAAGATGTCTTTGTGCCACACAATAGGGAAGCTCTTGCTGTTCCTTCTTCCAATCTACAAGTCCAATTACAAGAATTGACAAAGAATCTTGATACTAAGCTGAAATTAAAAGATAAAGGGGTAGGTGAATATTCATTATCTCTCTCTACCTTACCTCCTTCTCCGAGGTCACATGGACAGCCAACTTTATCAAATCAAAAGATTGCAACAGCTTCTACATCTCAAGCTTCTGTGCCAATCACAAAGTTTGATGGAAAATTCATTAGAGCTAACACCACTGAAGAAGAAGCTGAAGATAGGGACATCCTAAATTGGCTATACAAAGATGAAGATGAATCTCTATTGCACATTAAGTTGCCTAAAGAACAATATGGTAAGGGGTATGCTATCATGCAGAAGATGGGCTATGAAGGAAATGGTCCTATAGGAAAAAGAAGAGAAGGAATTGTAGAACCAATTCAACCTATTTCAAAGCATTCAAATGATAAAACAGGACTCGGATATGGCAAAGATAAGGAAGAATCTACTTCACAGCAAATACAATCAACTCATGAAGGAGGATCAGTGTCATATAGACCTCATGAATCAGTTTTCCAATTACAGAATAGTTCAGATACTGATTCTAATGAATATGAATGGGACACCATTTATAATCATGAATTTTGGAGAGATAAACAAGTTGATATCATACATAAGTATGCACCTGTTCTTATACAAGGAGAAGGCTTAAGGCCTCCACTTGATTATGTTTTACAAAGCAATCATGACTCAAGTGAGGATGAGTCAGATTCTAACGAGATTGACAATCAACAGGAGAATACCATCATAGACTTTGTCTACCATGAGGATGATAACCATATCATGACTTTGACAATTCAAGACTTTACCCAACCTAATGATCCTATGCCTTTAGTTTATCCATAACTTATTGATTGGGACATTGACGCACCTATCGATATTCCTACATTTAATGATGATGAGGACATTATAAATTTCTTTTGTTCTCAAAATGAAGAAAATACCGTTTCATCTAAGAATCTCAGTACTCATGATTTTGATAAGGAGGCGTCAAGTCTCTTAGCTGCAAAATAAATGAAAAACAGCAGATGGATCTATTGGTGAAAAACCTAAAAAATGGCAAGTTGATAGATCAAAACAAGAGAAAGTACACAAAGAGCGGACCGATGTAGCTGAAAACCTTCGAGTAAGTAATCAAGGATGAGAAACTCTGACACTCTTCCCAAGTATTATCACGAAAGATCTTCTATTTTGGTCGAACCAACAGAATCAATCAACATAAGTATAGTAGAGCAGCCAAAAGTTTTGCAACTTGCAGCATCATTAACAGTTGAAGAAGTCCTGAAATTCATGGAATTCTTGAAGGAAAATCAAATTAATTTTGCTTGGTCATATGCTGATATGCCAGGGTTAGATCCTAATCTGATAATGCATCATTTATCTATTCAACCTGGAGCAAAACCTGTGAACCAAAAGCTCAGAAAAATGCATCCACATGTTGCATTACTGGTTAAAGAAGAATTAAAGAAGCTTTTGGATGTTGGATTCATTCGAACTATTGATTATGCAGAATGGATTTCCAACATTGTACCTGTTTCAAAGCCAGATGGAAGGATTAGAGTTTGTACAGATTTCAAATATCTAAATAAAGCTTGTCCCAAAGATGACTTTCCTTTACCTAACATAGATATGATTGTTGATTTAACTGCTGGCCATGCAATGTATTCATTAATGGATGGATTTTCGGATACAACCAGATAAAAATTGCACTCAGAGGATCAAGATAAAACAACGTTTACCGCCTCTTTGGGGTACATATTGCTGGAATGTAATGCCATTTGGGTTAAAGAATGCTGGAGCCATCAAAGAGAAATGACAACAATTTTTCATGATATGATGCATACATTCATGGAAGATTATGTTGATGATTTACTTGCCAAATCTCACACACGGGAAGAACATTTAGAAATATTGTCAAAAATCTTTACTAGAATGGAGCAGTTCAATGTTCGACTAAATCCAAAGAAATGTGTCTTCGGCGTTACATTTGGAAAACTCCTAGGATACATTGTTTCAGAAAAGGGTATAGAGGTTGATCCAGAAAAAGTGCAAGCTATAATGGACATGCCGCCACCATGAAATATTAGTCAACTTCGATCATTGCAAGGAAGATTACAGTCTATCAGAAGGTTTATAGCTCAACTGGCAGACAAAAGTTTACCATTCACACATTTATTGCATAAAAATGTCCCATTCAAATGGGAAGACAAATGTGAAGCAGCATTCAATCAGATCAAGCAATATCTTGTGCATTCACCAGTTTTAATTCCACCTATTCCAGGAAAGCCACTCATACTTTATATTTCAGCAACAGAAGTATCCTTGGGAGCATTGCTAGCACAAGAAGATTCTACAAGCAAAGAAAGGGCCATATACTATATCAGCAGAACTCTAACAAGTCATGAGTTAAACTACACTTTCATTAAAAAAGCTTGTCTTGCAGTGGTGTTCGCTGCTCAAAAGTTGCGACACTATATGTTGGCTCATACAGTTAAGCTGATAACCAAGATTGATCCATTAAAATACCTATTAAACAGAGCTACTTTAACAGGAAGACTTGAAAAATGGGTAATGATCTTAAGTGAGTTTGACATTCACTATGTAGATCGAAAAGCTATTAAAGGACAGGTCATTGCAGATCAGTTGGCTGAAGCACCTTTACACAAAGAAAATCCAATGCATATTGAGTTTCTTGATGCAGATGTTTTCACAGCAACAATTCAGAAATCATGGACATTATACTTTGATGGATCTTATACACAATATGGCTCGGGGGCAGGGATTCTCTTTGTTACACCTGAAAGACATACCATCTCACGATCATATCGGTTGATGTTTCCTTGCACAAATAACATTGCTGAATATGAGGCATTGCTCATAGGATTAAACATAGCATTGGAATGGCAGATTGCAGAGCTCCAAGTCTATGGTGATTCACAACTTGTCATTAATCAAATAAATGATGACTATCAAACCAAAGATGATAAGTTGCTACCTTACAAGAACATGGTGGATGATTACAAGAAGTATTTTGTGTTAATCAAGTTTTCACAAATATCAAGGATTGATAATAAAGCTGCAGATGCAATGGCTACCATTGCTTCCTTATTACAACTTTCAGAAGATCAAACCAAATATGAATTTTTGGTGGAACAATTGTTTTCTCCCACCTATAATAATTCTGAAACCCAAGTCATATGTCATTTGACCGGTTCTGAATCACCTTTATATGGCAAGACTTATACTTACCTCAAAGATAATATCTTACCTTCGGATTTATCCCGCAACCAAAAATGGAATTTCATTCACCAATCATCCTGTTATACCTTAATTGCCAATGTCCTTTATCGACGTGGTCTTGATGGTACACTCCTTAGATGTCTTGAATGTGATGAATCTGAAAAATCCTTACAAGAGGTTCATGGTGGTATTTGTGGAACTCATTTGAGTGGTTTGACCTTAGCCAAGAAACTTGTCAGAATGGGATACTATTGGCCTACCATGGAGAAAGATTCTTTTATTTTTGTCAAGAAGTGTTCTAAATGTCAGATTCACGGGAATCTTATTCATGCACCTGCGCAAGAACTGCAATCTTTCACTCCGACATGGCCTTTTTCTCACTGGGGACTTGATCTCGTTGGAAAAATTCACCCTTCATCATCAAATGGACATAAATTTATCATTACAGCCACGGAGTATTTTACAAAATGGATTGAAGTTGTTCCTTTGACAACAGTGACTGGTAAACAAATATCTTCATTTATCCTGAATTACATTATTTGTAGATATGGAATTCCTAATTCTATTATCACCGATAATGGAAGATCTTTCAAGAATCGATGTGGATGAACTTTGTGAAAGATTTCACATCCAATGCCTCATTACTCACTTGTGAGTACCCCGCTACACTGCGATTCTTCTTCACAATGTGTTTGCCAATATATGTTTATATGGTTGACAGTGTTGTTTCATTGTAGCTTGTAGGTACAAGCATCGACTCCACCTACTTGTCAAGTTTGAGCTTGCCATAATCTAATAAAAATATGTTGATTTGGAGATAGTGTCAGGTCCTCGTTTACCCATCGTTCTTCACTGAACGAGTATCCGTTTGTCACTTGTTGTTGTTTGTTGTTTGCTCTTGTTGTATCGATCTTGTTTGTGTTATCTTATTTGATAATTAATTATTTAATTAATTTAGTTAAATGTCTAATTTATTAATATATTTGTTTAAATATTAGATTAAATGTTTATGTTATGGTTTAATTTATTAAATTAAATTAACAAGTTATTTACTTTAAAAGTGAAAGTTAATTTTTAAAAAGTATTTAATTAAATACAATTGTTGAATTACTTGTTCAAATATGATTTATATGAAGATAGATATTTTAAAAGAGATAGTTTTCAATATGTTATAAAATCTAGATTTGGAGTTGAAAATGTGATATGGAGTTAAATGGTTAAGTTAGAATAAATGATTGACAATCAAATAAGCTTTATGAATTTGAGTTTATTAAAATGCATTAAAAGCTTTTGGGTATGCAATTTTCATTCATAGAAGAATTTTACACAACAACGAAATAATTAGAAGAAAATTTAAATTTAGGAAGGAAAGAAAAAAATTTCTATTCAATTGTGAATATTCAGCATAGAAACCTTGCTTTCCTTTGGAACAAAGTTTTAAACAGATATATGCATACATGATTGGAATTTTATTATTTCTTTTGCAATAAAACATAAATCTTTGGTTGAAAATGGAGTTTGAAGTGTTTATTTGCTATAAGTAATTCCATGATTTTCTTTTAAATCAATTGAATTAACCAATTAGTTAGATTATAGTTGATACCCTGTTTCTATATGACAAATCATGAGCTCGTTTTTATCCTTCATTAAGGACGCCGACAATAAACTCTTAGTTGCTCTATTAATTGAATCCTATGTATTGCATGGATCTGCAGTCTCTTTATTTAAAAGAAATTATGAGATTTCCTGTGTTTGGCGTCTGTTCTATGTTGTAGAACTTGAACATAATAGGAAATTTTAAAAGATTAAATAACCTCCCTGATGCTATTGGTGCCTGTCACAACTGAAATACTTGAACTAAGAAGAGTATGGACCTTTAAAAGAAATGCTTCCTGATTCATTAGCAACTTGTAAAAGCTGCAGCGCTTTAACATAATTATAAATTTTTTTCCCTGATTTCCTATGTAGTCTGTACTCACAACAACACTTAAACATGATAGGGTGTTTAGATTTAAATAACCTTTCTGGTTTTTCTTGTAAACTTGGTTAGAATGATTGAAAGCCATCCCCATCGCCTAATACTTGTAGCTTAATGTCTTTCAGATTTCTTTTATTTTCTCAAGCAGATTTGTGCGCAGCCTCCCTTCTATTAATATCTATTATGTTATTATTGATCTATAACCCTGTTTTAAACAATTTCCTGTAGCTTTGCATCAGTAAATAATCATGTTAAGTTTATTTTTTACTCTCTTTGGTCACTACTAATAAGTCACTATGTAATTGAAAATATTCGCTGCTATGGTTTTGTTAATAATCTCTAGATTCTAAATTTATCAAATTTAGGATATATGTCTGAGAATTCTCTTAATTCTTTGCTCGTAAATTTCTTTTGACATTGACAATGCTTTTCTCCCTTGTCATATTATAATTTTCTGATCGTAAGATTGCAGTTGGGTACGCCAAATCCTCCCTCATATATCATGCCTTTAATTTTATTTTCATATTCTTTAAACTTTGCATGCATTATCCCTCAAGGCGTTTAGATTTCTTGCATGGCTTATAAACAAATAGTTCTCTGTAGAGATATCAGTATTTAACTAGATAGAAGATTAATAGTGCATCTATATAGTCAAAGTATTATTTATTAATCTTTGGCTTATTGTATTAATGATAGACATATTATGATTGTTCATAATATTCTTTAAAGAATAGATTAACCTTAGAATTTTACTTTTAAAAGAATATGGCTTATAAATTTGTGTTATGTATTCTTTTATTTCCATAGGCTAGAGGGTTGATTGAAATATGAGCTTTAATGTTTGTTTATTGATGTTTTTTAATATTATGATCTATTTTGGGACTTTGCAATGCAAGGGTTATTTGTTACCTTAAAGGTGTTTGATTTATTCAAATATTGGTCCACAAATGAGATATGTTCTATTATAGTTTTGTTTCTTATGCATGTTGACAATCCTTGGTATTTTGATATTTACGTCAAGTTTATAGGAAGACTGGCTTGAGATAGGGGCTGAAACCCTAAGCGGTTGCCAAGGTAACCTATCGTGGGTTTTTGTAATCCAGTGGAAACCTAACTAATGTACTAGGGGTTGGGTAGTATTTAGAACAACTATGTGATGGCACTCTATCTTGAAACATGTTTGTGGTCTCTGATGTAGAGTCACCTTTGTTACTGTTATTACCTTTGGGAGTTTATTTATGATCATGTAATTTATATACTGTCTTGTTGTTATGTGTTTGTCAGCCATGTAATGTAATGTCCATTCTTTGTTGTTTGTTTAATTTTTTTGTGGATCTGTCATTATCTTCTAGCACGGAGGGAGTGGACCTTTGGGTTCCACATGGTTGGGAGGAAACTGTGCTATTTCCTCTATTGAGTACTCTTACAGGTGTTGCTATACTTGGATAACATTGTTTGTGGGATTGGTTCCTGTTTCTTCATTGATCGTGAGGATGGTTGCTGAATGAGTTCATGGATGTGGATGTTAACTATGATGAGATCATAATCTTCTTTGTATATTTACCTCATATGTATGAGTGTACTCATTGTATTGACATTATGATGTATCGAGATTTATTAAAATCTCACTTGATATAATCTAGATATATAAATATCTTGATTGTATAAAGATTATGAAAATTGGACCATTCATGAATATGATATGTACTTATGTTTTATAACTTTAATATTATGACGTGATGTTCTTATTTGTAAAAAATTAAGTAATGTTGTCTTGGAATCCTTAGAACATTTATGAAATCAAATGACTTAAAAAAAAATTATTCAGTTAATTTTTTACTTTTTACTTTATTTTATTGAATTCCCTGGCGGGGCATTACAAATGTGGCTTCGTAGATTTGAGGGAGGAATGGGATTTCATTATATCCAAGATTTGGAAATATGAAGAGTTATATGATTTCTCTATTGAAGTGAATGCCTTTTGAAGGAAAGGATTAGAAACACGAAGAGTTTGGTGGGCTTGACCCAACGGTTCAATTTTTGTGCCCAGCTTATTGTAACTCATATCTTACTAAAGAAATGTAGAAGGATCAAGAGAATATTGCAGAATCATCTTACTGTCTTATCGACACATCTCTCAACCGAATCAAGCATGGAGATCTCAAGCAAATGATAAGATCAACAAACCTTATCAACCTGAGAAATGCAACCGATTTAATGACTGTGAAAGGGATTCTCAAATTAATGATAAAGGAAATGATAAAAGCCAACACTAGTGACGAGGTAGAAAGAAAGAGGGGAGCATTCCAACTCTATTGCATGCTTCAGTCCTCCCAAAAATGCGATACAATAAAATTGCTAAGAATAAGTAAGGCAGATTAGATAGTTCTCACATAGAGCGACTACTCTAGAGGTTCAACAAAATATAGAATGAGGAGAAATTTAACTCTTGTATTATACAAGCAAAGTTCAAGATGAAAACAATATTCCATATCTCAAACCTGCTAATATTCCTTCTTATGAGTTTGTGGCGCGATAGATTTGTTTTTTTTTTCTTAAATGTCTTGGCCCCCTTCCAAGCTTCGACCAGGTGGGCATTCGTGACGATCTCCTTCGCAGGATATATCAATATTAGCTTCGAGAAGCCCTCCGCCATTCAACAGACAGTCGTCATGCCTATCGTCACCGTCCGCGATGTCATTGCATAGGCTCAGACTGGTATGGGCAAAACCTCCATGCTCATCCTTGTCGTTTGTTAGATGATTGATACCTCCATTCACGAGGTTCAGGTATTAATTGTTTCACCCATAAGAGAACTTGCAGCCTAAAACAGAGAAAGTTATTCTCACTCATGACCGATTTAATGATTATTTTTAACTATTAGAGGGTGTGTTAAAATGAAAATCCTGTTTCTTTGTAGTTATTGAGAATCTTCACATACGGATTACATTTAACTCCCCCCCTTTATTGAGCAGTTACAAAATCATCACCTGCGATGGCCTAAATTTAGACCTTGGCTAACATATTAATTTATTTATCATATTATTTTTTATTATTTCCACTATCATTGATATTTTATTTTAATATTCGTGTTGTATTTAATTTGTTATATTATTTTATTAAGTTCATAATTTATCATATACCATGGCCTTTAATAAATATATTTATATTAATTGACAAAGTGTCCTTTTTGACCTAATAATTTATTTTAATGCAACAAATAATCTCCAAGCATCAATTAAACAATTTTAAATTGAATAAACTAAATACCAGATAATATTGGCAATACCGACCAACCAAACTAGTATTACTAATAGTGAGAATCATGGAGGGGCACTACATACTATGTGTTATATTGGTATTTTTCGTAGTTTTTGAGTTGTACAAGTAGATTATTTTTATTGGATTCTTTATTTGCTACTATATCAATGAAAATAAATTAGATAAATGTATTTTACTTAATATATTTTTTGATTTAGAAGATCACAAGATGCGTGGGACTTTAATTGAAGGCCTTCTTTCTAAACATCAATAATGCAACCCAATTTTTAATTTTAAATCCTTATTTTTAACTCTTGATCCTTTAAATATGATGTTTTAGTTCCACATGTGTTTATTCTTTCTACAAAATATGAAAAAATAATGTCTTTGAAGGATTGACAATCTCATCAATCAGGCTTATTATCAATTGTATTGGTTGTATTATTTGGCTCTCTGATCACCTTGTTTACGAAGAACCATTGAGATGCATGGAAACTAGTATCTTCTCCATCACTTTAAACTTGTATTTAAGGAGTTGTTCAAATACAAATTATACTTACCACCAATAAAATCCAAACAATTAAGGATTGTTAACAACTCCTAATGAACTTCATAATTGAAGACAATATATACATCTAGTATATTAATATACCTATTGTGTACCATGAGATGTCTTGATTGGTATGGAGTAATGAGCTTTACATGTGCATCTAATACAAACAAAGAATTTTCAAACTATAAATATTTGTAGAAATAAGCCTTTCACTATAAAAATTACTCAACAATGTTAGGAAAACATCCTTAAGGAAAGTGAATATGTCTAGATTTTTTAAGATAGTAATTTTCACCTTCTAATATGTTCAAGAATTCATTAGCAATTGTGCTACAATTCTTTAATATGAGGAACAATTTGTTTTCTAAAGATCAATTGAAATAGAATGTGTATGATAATGGGTTTCTCTTATCAATTTAGTAAAAAGGTCTAGCATCAACATGAACACAACCACCCTTAGGAGCATCTATTTTGATTCCATTTTTTCACAATTTTTTTTTAAATAAAAATAATTCAATAGCCATAATTGAAGAGTTTATAAGGAATCAAACACTTAAAACAAAAAGATCATTTAAAGAAGACAATACTAAATAATAGTCAAAATAAACTCCAAATATTATAATTTAATTTTTTGGTACAAGTTTGAGAGAAATTACTTTTGAAAACACACATTGAAAAATCAAACCATAGAAGCAAAATCCTTCTAGTAACAATTTCTAGCATGCATTTCAAATTTCTTGTTAATTTTTTAGAGTGATTTTTTCTTTTAATTTTTAAAGTGATAAAGTATTTTCTATATACATTTCACATTTCTTATTGATTTGTAGAGTGAACAAAAGGGTATGTGTAGGATCATTATGGAAAAAATAGGCCCTTCAATATCTATATTATTTCAAAAAATATGTAAGGATGTAATTTGTAGCAATTGAATATAGTTTCTAAACTACTAGGTTTATTTTAAAAAATCTATTTGGTGAAAAATTTGAAATTTCAATGTAGTAGTACTTAAATTTCAAGGAAAAAATTAAGAAGTAGGTGTTTGTCCTGACCAATTCTAACCCAACAATAAACTCGATAATATTTTTATAATATTTTAGATATAAGTAGAGGACTCCATGTCTTGATGTGATGCATAATTTTGTAATTTTTTCCCAAGTAAATAATTAATTATGAATTTTTTATTACAAATTTTTAAAAATATAAAAACTCGTGATGACCACCTTTAACTTGGTCAAAACTTCATGAAATTCATTTTTAATCTATGGTATCCAAAGCATAAAATGTGACACATGTTTTAGATTAAAAATGTGACCATTTGAAAGTTATAGATGTTTTCAATCACCCTTATCAATCAAGACTTTAGTTGTAATTCAAATAGAAAAATAAATAATAATTATTTATTAAATTCAAAGTAAAGCATAATTTATACTATAGAAAGCTGAAAATCTTTAAAAATCCTTTTCATTTCATCAATTTTGGGTAAAAAAAAGTTGTCAGCTACATACCCATCATATTACCACTTTTTGGCCCATCATGATCCTGCACATACCCAAAAATTACATAAGATATTTGTAGAGGAGAAAAATTACACCCCAAGGATAAAAATTGGTTTCCATATTGGTGAAAAACAAGTTGTGTGAATTTTCCCTGTTGTAAATTTCTTGGACACTTAAATGAAAAATGGATTGCCAATTTTTTTCACTTAGTTTTGATTATTTTATAAGTTCATTATAATATTAATTATCCTATATCATAAAATTCTACACATAGATTCTCTATAGAGGAGGGCACTGGGAAGCCAAATTTTTATTACAACTTCATAAAACAATCATATAACATTACTTGATAGAAATATAAATACACTATGATTACCCTAAATATTTCATTACCCCAATCCCTTTATTCAATGATGATAGATTTGTGGAAAAATCCACTAGTGCTCCAAAATTTAAACCATCTTTACAAAGTTTCATAAAACCCTTGTCATGATAAGAACAATATGTTAAGTGGAAATGATATACAACCAAGATCCAAACAATCTTTGTAAAAATATAATTATCTCACTCATCAATTGTGCTAAATAATTTGATTCTCAATAAATTTCTCATATGGCTAAATAAATATTGTATATCATTTAAAAGTAAAAACAATAAGTAAAAATATTTAATATGTTCAAATTATGAAAGTTAAATTTAATTATCATTATTTTAAAGTTTGATATCTAAAAAATATTTAAATATAAGTTGAATTGGGTTATTCGTTGAAAAAAATTGTTTGCATTTGGCCAAAGGTAATATGCATTAGTACTACAACTATAGATTGCATTCATTGTTTCATTTTAAGCTAATGATATTGCTTAAAAAATGGTGTTGAATAAATTGTGATGGAGTGTATTGATAATAAATATATGGATGCATTGGGTATAAGCCCACAAAATATGATAGCAATTGTAGTACCCCTCTGCTTTTGGTCCTTAGTGTCATGTGAGTAAGTGGTTTATTTGTGACTTGTGAGGTCAGGTTGTTTTGTCGTTTAATGTTGTTTCTTTATATAACCAGGTATTGAGATTTGATATACATTCTCATATAACGATAGAGGAATATAAATATATATCAATATATTTACATTATGGTTATTTCTTATTTGCCCTCTTCCGTACTTTTAATGTACTTGTCATACTTTTGTGAAGTGCATTTGATTTATATATATATATATATATATATATATATATATATATATATATATATATATATATATATATATATATATATATATATATATATATCCAAGTATATAGTTTTATTTATCAGTTGGGATTAGAAACGTAAATATATATGTATATATAAATATAAGTTTTTATTTGATTGCTCTTGTTAATATATATATAAACATAGTGTTGAATTGTGAATAATAGTATTCTTTAATTAATCTAATTTGAAATAGACATTTATATGGTTAGTAATGCAAAGGAGTTTTATAATATATATTTTTATTTATATTTTTATACATACATATAACTGAATTATGACATGGAGTTTAATAGGTGGGAAAAGTAAATACTTTATGAATACATATGTAGCTATGATAGTATAATGAAAGATTAAATTTGTATAAGAAAATGATTATGCTAGATGGTAAATTTGGAAATACTAAGTGGGAATAAATAAAATAATATTGAAAAGAAATATATTTTTAAATTAAAATAAATTAAATAATAGATATTATTACATACAAATAATATTGTTGAAATATTCTTGCAATTTTTATGGACAAGTGTAAAATTGATATGCCAAGGTACTTTTGTATATAAAATTTAATAATATTCAAAATAATAAATGAAACTTATAAAAGCATTTAAAGAAATTACACTTGCCCCTTGCATGTACCCTCCACCTTGCTTTGAGGCATTCTTTCAACATTCCACATGCCTTGTCTTTGCATCCTTATTTTGCATACATATCTATCGGGGCAGTTGTAACTGGGGGCTTCTTTTTTATTTTTTGGGAGGAAGGAGAGAGAGGGGGCGAGAAGGGAAATCACTTTGACCACTGAGGATGACATCTATTGATGGGATGCATCACTTTACAGCAGGGACTACAAATGTGAGAGGGGATTGGAGTGGTTTGAATAAAGGGGAGAGTATGACGAGGGCAGGAGTAAGGATAAACATTCCCAACCTCCATTTTTCAACACCTATTTGCGTTGGAAGCAAGCATGTAGTGCTTGGGGAGTGATACATTGTGTTCTCTTGATTCTGAAGAGGTGTTATTTGATGGTCTTGTTGCATATGTGGTGATATTTTTGTGTTTTGTTGATTCTTACCCTGTTCTGAAGCTTCCTATTTGGGACGGCTGGGAAAAATGTTGGTTAAGGATAGTCTACCATTAAGGCAACCGCGTTTAGCTTTACACCCACCAATTGGAATTTTCCTGAAAGTCTTTAGTTACTAATTAAAAATCCATTTTTTGAATATCCTACTTTGAGGGCGTTTCATGAGACTGTATTTCTTTGAGGCATTTTGCCGAATGGTTCATGTGCTTTGTCTTTGCTTCCACAGTTTGCACGCATGCCTAACATGGAAGCCTGCGACCTGTTCCAAAGCTCCTAAGGGAGGACGCTGACCCCGGTAGTGGAGTTGGTGTCACACCTGCCAGTAGCATTCGCTTGAAAGTTTCCTAAGCCTTTTCAACAAATCCGTTTTGTGCATATTCTGAAATCATAGTGCATTTCATGAGATCACATTTCTCAGAGGCATTCTGTCAAACAATTCACATGCCTTGTCTTTGCTTCCACATTTTTCTATTTTGTCAAACTCTTCTCATGCTTTTTTGTTGTCCCAGTTGGTTGGGGGCTTCCGGTTAATGTTGTGAAGTTTGATTTTTATACTCAACATTTGCTAATACTTGTTAACTTCAATGGTGAAGATGGGCTACTATTTTATCTGTTACGATACCAAATCTTTTTTAAGCATTAAATCAAACAGTTCACATTCATCGTCTGTACCTCCTAAATTCACATGGTTGCCATGTAGAGCACTCTTGGTTAGAGCAGTTCCAAACGCATTTGTTTGATATATTTCAAATCATTTTGAAAATCTTTAATGCATATATTTCTATGCCTAACTACATTTTTCTTGAGAATTCTAAAGAAATTTCCATAAACCAATCTGAGCATTTCTTCATAATTGCACTGCTCGGTTTCATGCTTTCAACAAAATCTCTATGAGGCATACTTGTTAGACTAAATGATGCCTTAAATTGGCTAGCTATATTATTGGAGTTTCTAAGTTCCTTCTTCATCCCCTCTAATCTCAGACCTTGAAAATCTCTAAGCTTACCTTCTACAGTTGTTTGGAAATTCTGGATGAATCGATTTTGTGCATGGTTTGCAAACATAGTGCCTGTCAATGGTTCCTATGCTACACCTATCCAGCATTTGCAAACATTGGTTCTTGAAAATTTATTTGTTGAGAATTGCGCTAGTATTTAGCTATTCTTTTGTAATAAAATCTTAGCAAAACAAATAGTAAAGAAAGGATATCTTTATTATGTGTTTTACTGTATCAAGATATATATTACCTTATAGCCAATACAATAAATGTAATATAATCACTTTAAATCTGTTTTGTATTTTAGCAATGTTAAACCTTTAATATTTGTCTTTAGGATTAGCTAAAAAGAAGAAAAGAAAGAAATTAAGTTAAAAGTATTGTGGTATGTGAAGGATTTAGTTAGACAATTGCTTTAAATAATCTTTTAGATGTTGATCTTGTTGCATTCTCCAATAGTGAAATTGTAAAATTAGAATAGTCGATATCATAGACATTGGTAGATCAATGTGAAGATATAATAAGCTCTATTTGATTTTATTTTGTAGTTTTGTAAACTTGAGTGATATGAATAATATCAGAGTGATTGAATTAAATTAGGTTAGAAGAAAACATTAGATTTATTTAATTCAGAGTTATATTAGTTTGAGAGGAAATTGGCCTATCTATGTTTCGATAATTGAAGGATGCGATTAAACAAAATAATTAAGTTATCCTCTCGTTAATTATTGATTATTTTTTCTTTCGGAATTATTGTATAATCGATATGAGATTAGTTATTAGATTAATCATTGATATAGTTAATAATGAATTATTAAAATAGGTTACTTGATTTATTGATCTAAGGTAAATAGTAGGTGAATTGGTTTTAGGATTGTGGAGGAATTTTGTTCAGAGGATTGATAGAATGTTATTAATAGAGAATTGTAAATAGAAGATATATGTTAGGATAAGCATCTTTTGACTTAGAATTTTAAGGTTCATATATTCATCTAAGTGGTTCGACTTTTTTTCATGTGGGGATATTTGAGCATCTTCAATTGTTAAATTTATTTGTATCAGTGCATGAGTTGTTAAGGTTTTCCATAGTTATGGTTTATTGTTTGGATAAATAAGGTATTTTAGTAAATATAAAAATAACGCCACCGTTGGATGTATTGCTCATTGATGCTTATTGGTTTTGTTTAAGTTGTTTATTAGTCATAGTATTAGCTTGTTAGGGCATTGTGTGTGGAGAAAATTGAGGTCTCCCTTGGATGTCCTATTGGATGATTTTCTTGTGATTGATTTTGTATTGAATTGATTATGTAAGGTTTGCTTGAACTGAAAACCTTCTTGTTGATTGGGTATTGTTTCAATGTTTAGAACTTTATGTTTTATTTGTTCTTATGGTGAATCTTGATTTATATTTGATTCAGATTATTTCCTTTTATGGAAGGAGCTCGTTTGTGCCCAAAAAGGTTATTAAGGAGATTTTGATTTGTGCGATTAATTCTATGATGAGTTGATTTTGTTAGCTTTGAGTGAGTTTGAAGATCTCATCATGTTTTTGCCATACTTACTCTACTCTCATTGTTGTGTGATTGTGGATCTCATATAGTCATTTTGTGGGGCCCAATGTGAATCTTTCTCTTGTGTTAATTTTGGAAAGAAGAAGACTTTATGTGATGACTTTCTTGTAGTCATATTTTGTGATTTGGTTGGGAAAATGAAGAGTTTGAGTCATTTTCAGTAGGGTTTTGTGGATATTTGGTGTTTTAGGCTTCTAGAGGCAATGGTAAAACTTGATATATGTTGAATTTTCCATGGTTGGACCTTTGTGATTCATTGATCTTATTTCTAATTTTCAGTTATTGTGGGTGTTATCTTGTACCATGGTGTTGACTTGTGATGTGGCTTTTGGGCGAGAAGGTTCATGCCTTGCATACGTACATGATTCTCATGATTTTTGTGCATTAGTTGATTTATGTTATAGTTTATGTGGTGGGTGGTACCTTCTTTGTTCTTGTTTTAGTGATATGGAATGCGTTTGTGAGATGGTTCTCGCCTCGCATGTTGTGTGTTATGTGCACCTTTATTTTTTATGTGAGAGGAGGTACACCCCTTGCGTGTTTTTGGTTTGGGTGTCCGTCCATAGGGAGAGTGGCTCTTCATGGGGGCCAGCACAAAAAGGGGCTATCAAGGTAACCCATGGAACCTTGTGATAGGTTGTCTAGATAATCCATGTAAGGCCATGTGATGACACTTTCCTAGAGTACCCGTTTATTTTCCCTTGTTTGGTTGCCTCTAGGAGTGTTGTTTGTATTGGTTTGATGTTTTCTTATGTTGGTGTTGTGTTAGCCTTGTCTGCTTGACCTTTGTTTAGATGTGGGTCCTTTCTTGTCATTTACTAGCACGGGGGGTGGGCCTTTGGTCCACGTGGTTGGGTGGAATGTGCTATGCACCCCTTTGGGTACCCAGGTTGTGTTTGTGATGCAGAAGAGAATGTAGAGTTTCCATAGCTTCACTTGGTTGAAGACTTTTCTTTGCTTTGTACCTTGTTCTTCATTGATGTATTATTCTTGTTCTTGATGTACTCTTCATGTTGATATAAGGGAAGCATTATGTAATGTATTATTGTATCCATGATTTGTTGTATCTGTGGAAATATGCTCCACAATTGTAATATTGAACTATGAATTGAAATGTAATAAAATGATTTGTGTATCCTTTTCATCTCCATTGAATTCACATGTTAGTTTGTTAAAAAGTTAATCTTGTTTGCATTGAGTTATCATTTGTGAATGTTTCTTATTGATGGTGTATTATGTAATACTGGAATTCATTCGCTGTCATTTTGGTAAGAGTTTAGGTTTCATAATGTTGTCCTGTGTACCCTAGAGGACGTAGATGATATTGTAAATGCATAATTTCTTTTCATGTAATGTATGTACATATTCATCTTATGTAATGTTTCACTTTCAAAAAAAAAATAGTGCAGTAATTTGTTGGTTGTAGTTGTCCTTTGGGGTTTGCATGGCGGGGCGTTACAACAATTGAAAAAATATAGAGAAAAAGGTATAAACACAAAGTGTTGGTATTGCTTTCTTTTGCATTTATTCTTTCATATTCCCTCCTTGGCTAGGGCCATATTACCACAAATTTTAATGGAAAATCAATCCTTTTTCTCATGCAAAGTAAAATATAACAACAAAATCATGCAAAGTGATGATTTCAACAACAAATGGTTATTAATAAATTATCAAATACTTTATAGGTAGCATCATCTAACAAAATATCAATTTAAAATGAAATAATCGATAGTGAACACAATATTAAAAAATGTAACATGACCACTATTCCCTTTATGTAAAACTTATAACCATTTATTTCAATAGATTACCTATATGCCTATAATGGAAAGGTGAAATTCATATCAAATTATTTTGATAAGCACATTTCATTAAAGGACCTTCTAAGGCTGTAGTGAATATGAATTCAATTCCTTTTGGGTAAACCCACAAAAGTGGTTTACAATTCCAGTGAGGAAGGAAAAGTTGCAAAAAATGACCCCATGCAAAAAAAAATGGTTAAATTTGGGGGTTCAAATGAACTTTTGGTTCAAGCGAACCCAAAGAGGGTTCAATAGAACCCCCCTTTGAGTGAACCATTTAATGATGGGTCCCACCATTCCCAGAAAAAAGCCAAAAGTGAAGGTTTGTGGAAAGGGGGTTTGCTCGAACCTAGGTTCAAATGAACTGAGGTTCGATCGAACCCAAGTTCGAGCGAACCGAGGTTCTAGTGAACCTAGATTCGAGAAAAACCCCCTGGTTCTCTCAAACCCCCCTTCTCCCCCTCAAGCACCCAAAAAGTCCAGAATTTTGCACTTCAAAGCTCGTGTTGAGGACAAAAATGGAGGAGACTTCACAAACCCAACTGGATGATGGTAGTTCTCGGAACAAGCTATCCAACGAATATAATTTTAATATGTTAAATTGGATTTATTATGTATTTGTTTTTTTAGTTTTATTAAACATAGGTTTTTCACTGAAAATCAAGCTCTTTGTTCTACACGTGGAAAAATAGAAAATTATCATTTTTTAAAAAAAAATATGAGTGCACCAGATATTGAATTCCTTGATCCAACTGAATTGTGATCATTTGATCAAACCTGATTAAGGAAAAATATTCAATAAAAATATATGAACCAATTAAATCACTAGATATCGCGTTACAAGTCTAAATTCAAAGTAGAATTTATCCTTCATGGTGTTATGCATTATATGTTGAGCTACCCCTAAAAAATGTTGTTTACCGCGAAAAATAGTTTTCAAGGAGATGGAAAAGAAGTGGAATCTGATTCAAAAATATTTGAAAAAAAATAATTTAGAATCTATAGAAAAAATCTCACAAATCACTAGTTTACATCATCTTCAAATTCTTCACGGTCTAGCCACTATAGGTGCCCGAAAGTGAAGATTTAGTTAGAAAAAAATATTTCAGTGTCAAGTTTGGCCAAAAATTGCAAACCAGTATTGTGGGATCACCCTTTTATATAAAATCATCAATTCCATGTTTGAGATAGGTTGATGGAAAAATAAATTATTAGATGTGATGTGACAATATTAGAGATAATATTTGAAAAATATTACAAACTTTAATAGTCCTTTGTAAATAACTATGAAGACAATGTTGAGAATAAAAACAAATATTTTATTTATATTTTTTTGTTGTTTATTTACACGTATAAATCAATAATTATGTTTTCCTAATAAGTGGCTAAAAATTAAACACCATCTTTAAATCTATAGTGTTTGGCCAAACATTATATATTTCCTCTTAGCTTGTTATGAGATAGGTCCACCTACTCCAAAGTTTGGCATCTCCTTAAACTAGGAGGTATTCTTCCTCACAATGAATTGTGATCAAAAGCAATATTTCTTTGTTGTGTGAGGTCATTAAGACCATCTATATTTTTTCCTAAAATAATTTTCACTTAATGGTAATAGTCCAAGAATTTTTCCTAGCCCAAACCTTTTGGAATACTTCCATATAACTATGTTTACATCTAAATATAGTCTTTTAAGATGTGGAATTTTACCAAGTGGGGATAGAATAGTCTGTTAACACAATTACCATATAAGTTTAAGTATGTTCATATTTTGAGGTTGCTAATGTCACAATAGGTTTTCCACAATTTTATTGGAGGACAATGACAAAGTGTAGAGTTGGCTTGATAGGTGTCTAACAAAAGAGGGAAAAAAGCTAATAAAATAAGTAAGAGACAATTCTAAATATTCTAAAATAGAGAAAATCTAATAGAAAAACAACTACTTCCACCCCCAAGATGATTTTTGAATTAATTTATACTTAAATATTAGCATAAATTACCATACTCCAAGGGCACCTTGCCTTTTAAATTTGGTTACCTCAAATGGTTGATGTAAGAGCATCTTGAGGGTTGATCAATTTTGTATCTCCCAAAAATAATTGATTTAATTTAATTTATTTTATTTTACAAATATTTAGGATGTATCTCAGTATTATAATATTGTTGTTGTAGAATAAATTATTGTTGCAAAGGAATTTTCTTGCCCAATATTTGTTGTAGTGTATTTTGAGTCACAAACTAAGATTTCACAGTGTAATAATTTTTTTGAATTTACAATACCATTTGATCACATTTCCAAACTTATTGGTCCTAATAATATTTTTGGGTAGAGCCACAATTACTTTTAAAAAATATATCTCACCATGTGACATCCATCCTACTATTCCTCTTGATAGATAACATGTAAAGGTCCCTTTTGGTTTGTGTACCCAACTTTGAATATTGTGCGAACTTGAATTCTTTGAACTGTTTCCATGGAAGGTTATGAAATAAGGGTCATGACTTATTGATTGGTTGTAACTTATCATTAAAATCAATCCCTATTAATAAGACAAAAATATCCTCAAAGTAAGGTATAACATAAACAAAATAACTCCATGTGTTTTAGGTTCTTAATCGATGTAACAAACACATTGCCTAAAGGAATTTATGACTATACATGCATTATCCTAAATTTTCATGGTGAACTTGTAGCAGAGAATTTGGATTGGGCAGGTATGTTGAACATTGATAATTGAATGCTATTATAAATGATTTTTACATCTTATTTTGTCTTCTAAATTTATTTATACTATGTACTTTGTTAGTATTTTTCTTCGTGTTTGGGTTGCATGAATATATTATTTTTTATTGGACTTTTTCCATAACTATAATTAAAAAAAAGGTATATATCTTTCTCTCAACAAATCTTCTAATTTATAAGACGACAAGAGGTGTAGGCCATAAATTCAAGGTTTTCCCCCTAAATACAAAAATACACCTCACTTTTATTTTTAAATTCCCTATTTTGTAACCATTAGTCTTCAAATATGATATTGTAGTGTCATAATTTTATAGGTTTTCTCCAAAATAGGAAAAACATTATATTTGAAGGATTGACAATATCATCAACTAAGTTGATTTCCACTCATGTCACTTTTCTTGTTTGACTCTTTTAACACCATGTTTATGAAAAACCCTTAGATAGGATGGAAGAAAACTAATATCTTCTCTATCACGTTGGGTTCACATAAAACATTGATTAGATAGAAACTGCAGTTATCACAAAATCTAGATAATTGATGATGGTTAACAAATCATACTAAATTTCATGACTAAACATAATATAATCATATATTGTAATAATATTGATGTGTTTCATAATATGCCTTGATTATATGGAGTAAATAATTTACATGTGCATAACTTATTATAAATAAAAAACTTGTCAAACTATTAATCTTTGTGGAATCAAGCCTTTCACCATAAAAATTACTTAACATTGTTAAGTAAAGTTCCTCAAGCAAGGAAAGAGTACTTACATATATATCTAAATTAATCCCAATATAGTCATTATTTCCTTTTAATATGTAATCGAATTCATAAATAATTAGTTACTACAATTCTTCAATACGAGGAGCACTTTTTTGAAATATCAATAGGAATAGAACTTGTAAAATAATAGGTTTCTCTTGGTGATTTAATACAAAATATATAGCATCAAAATGAAACCAACTAGCCATAGGAGCATTCATTTTTGGCCTATTTTTTCATAAAATTACAAAAATAAAAATAATTCAATATCCATAATTGAAGAGTTGGCAAGAAATCAAACCTACATTCATTTAAAGAAGACAATACCAAATCACAATTAAAACAAAATCTAAATCTTGTAATTTTATTTTTTATGGTACAAGTTTGCCAAAATTACCTTTGAAAATACAAAATTTATAGCATGTATTTCAAAATTTATCATTGATTCAAGTAGTGATTTTTAATTTTTTTTTGAAGTGACTTAAAAGGTTTTCCAATAGTTTTTTTGGGTTAAACTTGACATTTCTTATTGATTTGTAGAGTAAAACTTTTTTTTTTTATGTAAGTAGTTTAAAGAGGAGAAAAATTACACCTCAAGAATTGTGACAAAAATTAGTTGTGTGAATTTTCCCTACTATAAATTTCTTAAACTCTTAAGTCAAAAATGGATTGCTAATTTTATTTTATTTTAGTTTTTATTATTTTCTAAGTGCCTTATATTATTGATTATCCTAAATCATAAATTTATTTGATTAAGGAAAAATAGGTTTTAAAGGGGTCCTCAAACCCTTTACATCAAGAAAAGGATGCAAAAGATAACATGATGACAAAAAAGAACCCCCAAAAAGGAAAACATGGTTGTTAAAGATGTTACAGAGACAAACAAACAACTAAACTATTAACAAAACATCAGCCAAAAAATCCCACAACCAACAAACTATTGTAACTAATCTAAAATTTTGGCAGCTTCTAAATTCTTGGAGATCACATTCTCATGTATCTCCACCACTTCATCAAGCTCTTAAGTAGGAATAGAAACCCTCTTCTTGGTCTTACTTATGGTTCTCACACACGACCCCTCATCCATGCTCTTTTCCATTTGATTATTCTTCCTTTCACCAACAAACTCCTGCATACTCTCACCAAGACCCAATGGCTTCCCCATCCACCTGTGGGATTTTTAATTTAGTAAAGTGAGCCCCTAAGGCACTAGAATGGAGTGAATAATACTAATGTGCACATCCTTACTCAAAGCTTCACAAATTTTGTTGAATTTTTTCTCCAGGGAAACTAGCTTGTCCTCATGATCCCTGCCCAATTTAGTAGCATCACCTACCACCTTATCTAGAGAAATATTCTTAGTTTTCACCTTGCTATGCACAGTCCATTCCTTTTTGTTATTATTTACCAAAGAAACATTGAGATTATGCATCTCATTCATCTTGATATTGGTTTCTTTAACCTCTAAGAGAGGCCATTTGAATAGAGAGAGGAAATTACTCATTATATCGTTAGCCAATCTCATCACTACATCTAGATAAATCTTCTCCCAATTTAGGGGCTCATCTGAAAAGTTAGCCATACGATCAGGTTGGTCCATCGACACCCTGTCTTTGCCCTTTGAAGCTCTAGAATCAAGAAAATCCTCCAAATCAACCATTTCAACATCCGCTTGCTCCTTTTTTGATCTTTCAATGGTTTCAGGTAGCAACTCCAACTGACCCCTCTTTTCATAGGCATCACCCTGTTCATTGCCATGGCCAATAGGAACAACACTCCCCATCATGTTTTGGGAATCATCCCCAACAACTTTAACGAATTCCCCAACCTTACCTTTCTCCTTCCCACGCGTCAACTTAACCTCCTTGTGACTACCCTTCTTCCCTTTAGCCACACTTTTCACAACCTCCTTGAAATGCACATATGTGTTAAACTCAGTCAACCATGAATGCTCCACCTATCAATTCTATAACTTCTTTGAAAACTTACCACCAGACCCAGACCCTATCTGAAAGGGGGAATTATCCTTAGAGCCTTTATCACCTTCCCCCACCTTACTTTTTCCTTTCCCACTATCTAGCTTCACCTCCTTTAGGCTTCCTTTCTTCCTCTTAGCTACATTCCTTAAACTAGAAGAAATAACATCGCATCCTTCATCTCCACATCCATTTTATACCCATCCAACCAAGAATGGGAAGCCTCAGGCTCAAATTCCTTCTTGAGCTTCCTACAACCATCTTTCGAAGACTCAATTTCCTCAGAACCATCCAGTTCATAATCCTCATCCCATTCCTCAATAGAATCCCCTGTATCATAACTAGGGAGGGTGCCCTCTCCTTTACCTCCATTGGAAATCTTAGAAAATTTTGGAATAAATTTTGCTTTCACATGTTCTATAAGAAGAAGCATAAACTCCTCATGTAAAATGGATTTATTAAGGTTTCTTCTATTATCCTGAATATCGTTTTCCATCAAAATGAGAAAATAGTAGGGAAAAGACACCAAATTATTGTGCCTAAAGTGATTTAACAACATGAAATGGTACCTGTAGATGGCAAAAAACCTGCCATCTAGGGTAAAATAACTCATGATAGCCAAAGCAATGAACCTCCAAGGGGGCTTGATGGAGAAATAGTCATACCCACCACACCCCACTCCCTTGAGCTTGTCTCGTTCCTTTCCCTTGAAGAAATTCCCCAGAGCACACTTCAAAGCCGCATAGTCACTATAAAATTTCTTCCCCTTAGTAGGTAACCTTGTCACTTTAGCAAAAAAACCTTCCATGATGGTCACCTCAACACCACCAATACACAATGTACGATTATTCCAACCCTTGAAAAAATCCTCTATAACCTTTGCATCAAAACCATGAAGCTTAAAAAGATAAGGACACACTCTTCCCTTCTCTAGGATCTCCCACACATCAATATTTTCTCTAAACTCATCACAAGTAATAGGTTCTTGTCTGCAATGACCCCCCCATGGTAGCCAAAGAACCCCACACCCTAACTTTTTCTTTTTCTAATTAGTAGAGAAAAGATGAAGAAAAATATAGATAAAATGGAAAAGGGTACCCAAAATCCATGTAAATCTAACATCTTGAGGACTCCCAACAATAATGATCACATCCTTCGACTTAAAACCACAAGATTTGTAATTGTTAAAAGGACGGGTGTTGAACTCCATATGTCTAATCTAGACAGAAAGGAGTAAATAACCTTTACCTCCCAAAGGGTCTACCACCTTGACATAACATTTGATCATGATTAATAATGCTTTGAATATTTATGGGGATGACATCATGGGAAAGCCA
>VDFB02002333.1:0-20262 GCA_007258455.2 Sequoia sempervirens | reverse complement strand
AAATTTGGCTCTCACCAAATGACCTGCTTTGGATGTGTTAATTGACAGGATTTTCCAAATTTCCTCATATTTTCATCCGTGTGCCCTTTCTCATTTGCATGTCTTTCAATGCAAGTTTATAAAAAAAATTGTGATAGCATTGACCTCTCTCTTAGCTATCTAAATATATAATTATTTTTTCATTTTGATTTAGTTAAGATTTTGATCCATGGCTTCTATTGTAATGCTTTATTTTTGTCAAAACCAACATGTGCTAGTTTAGGATAGATTGTTACTCGTTCATCAAAATGTGAAACAAATTACATTTTTTAAAACTATACTCCATTCTACACATGATGAAAAGAAAATAAATTTTTAATTAGTTTTCAAAAAAATTAGGAGGGAGCATGCTCAAATTTTAGCTTTTTAGGATGTGTCCACTTTCAAAATTCATAAAATATTATATATTCATTCAAAATATTATCCAAAAGAATGAGGATAAACTACATGGTGTTAGCTAATTTCTCACCATTGGGATTTTTGAAATTAGATAAAAAAAAATTAATCAAAAAGGGGGGAGCCCTCGGGCGCTATGCTATTTTTTTTTATAAAAATAGGACCTGTTTTGGGACCTCCCCTTTTGTGAGACCCTTAATCTTCATTAATTTAAAAAAAATAGTAGATTAGAAACTAGATCGAAGCACTTCAACTTTTGTTCTTGTTGCATCTTAAAATTTTGAGCGTAACTATCTTCATTTTCTCATGCAAATCATATTTTTTTGATTTCAGAAGAAAAAAAGTGGCATCTTAAGAGCCAAAATTGTGTCACAGATCCATGCACTTACCCATCTATAGGTCCCTCATTGCTTGTTCTGATGTTCCTAGGAGCTCCTAATTTGAACATAGGAAGGTTCGCTAATTAAAAATTAGGATTTCCTAGGTAAAAAAATAGGGTTTTGAGGGTTAATATAGGTAATTAGGGTTCTAACTACCTCATTTGTGCTTTGATCCTATAGTGAATTCTTGTCTCTGGATTTCCCATTTTGTCAGTTGTCGAGGAGAAATGCCCAAGATTCAAGGATCCCTACATCATTTAGACCTGGTTCGAGAGTTTGGATAGCCCGCAAGCATCAGTGGCCTGGTATGTAGCCTCTCACTTCTCATTTTCATCTTGCCACATTCTCGTAATTTGTGTACAAAGTTCCTTGAGTCAATAGTGATTTTTTAGGAGTTTCTATGCATTTGCATCATTTTCTTCACTTTTCACAATTTAGGAAGGTCACTCTTAAAAAATTTCCATGCACTTGCTCTAGATCCTCGCATTTGCCAAACTTCCTCACCTTTGATATTCTCGCCTTTGCTCTATTTCTTTGCTTTTATTTGCTCTGGGACTATTTTTGTGCCTTCTGATTTAGATCCTTGCACTTTCCAAACTTCCTCACCTTTGATATTCTTGCATTTGACATAAACCCTCGCCTTTGATCTTGTTTCCTCACTTTTGCTCTTATGTCTTTGCTTTTACTAAATATTGCTAGCTTTTGCCTGTTTTGGAACCCTCAGTCTTGTTTTCCATTATTTTTGTGTCATTTTGCACATTTAGAGTGAAACCCTAACATCATGGGTTAAAATGATTGCAGGTAGTCCTTAAACCACTGCAACCGAGAGAGAGACAACCTCGGGATCTATTCGATCTGATTACCAGTTTTGATGTTCTGGAGTGAGACTTTCTAGATACAGTCAGGCTTCATCATATCTATTACATGCCTCCCATCTAGACTCATACAACAATGATGACCGCACTTGTGGTGTGGTGGAATTCAGAAACATCCTCATTTCATTTACCTATGGGTGAGGCAACCATTACACTCGAGGATGTGTGGACGATTCTGCACATTCCTATCCATAGTGATCTCGTGACATACCATGTTCGACAGGGTACCCATTCCATGCGGTGTGTGTTGGGTGTCAAACACTTGGAGGTGTGACAATCCAAGATTGATTTGTTTGAGTTCATTGGTAGTGCAGACCCTATTTCTCTTGTCCTTTGTGGTTTGATTTTGGGACTAGTTGTTCCTAATAGGAGAGTTCGTCAGTTCCCTATTAGATGGGGTATTTGCATTGAGGGTATGTTTGAGCATGGGACCAGATATGCATGGGGTTCATGTCTTCTTGCCCACCTCTACAGAGACATGCACAAGGTTGTATATCGGGGTGGGAAATCTATTTCCACAGGTATTTCTCTTTTTCATATTTGGGTCTGGGAGTGCATTGCAATTGCTCGGTTAGATGGTATACAGGATCGTACTCCTAAGGATCTGTACTCATATCGTTATGGATATTTCTTGCATTACACCTTACCAGAGGATCTTTCATACTGGCGTCGTGTGTTCAATGATATGCCAAGTTTTGTTTGGAGACCTTATATGGATTGTGAGGCATGGTCAGAGGATCTAGAGTAGCTTGTTTACTGTTGGCAGACCCGATGGTTGATTGGTCGTTCTCACTCTCTACTAGAGCGTTGCTTATCGGACAGAGTAGGTCATCAGTTTGGAGAGAGACAGGGGTGATTTCTTGATAGTTATGAGGCTCATTTCGGTCGAACCACTAGGGAGGTCCATGTATTGGGTCACCAAGTAGACATAGATGTTACTATTGTTGCATTCATATCACTTGCCCCAATTGGATGGTGTTGGCCAGTGGGTTTAATAGATCTGGGTACCACACCTAATTTTGATTAGTGGTGGGCTTGGCGTAGTCCTTGAGATTCATAGATCTTGGGGGTGATCCTGCATTAGCCAGAGCAGGTATTACAGGTCGACGCGGGGAACAACAAGGCATTGAGGTTCTTGGAGAGTCTGGATAGGGCCCAACATGTTGGAGCACATGGTGATCAAGTGTAAGGAGATCAAATTCCTCTGGTGCATGGACAGGTTCCAAGTCCTCCATCACCTGGGGATGGAGGTGTTCAGTTAGCGGCAAAGATAACACGACAACAGGCATCAACCCTCATATTTTCCTTCTCCTTGGCAAGACATTGGTTGGTCAAACAATGTTCAAAAAAATTCCTCATTTTTCACTTGCCATCTCAATTGTATATGACTCTACCCTTGGTGATGAAGATCCTCCTTCACCTGTCCTATCCATGGCTACATAATTATTTTTTATAATTTTGTTTTAGGGCAAGTCCATTTTATTGGACTTTTGGGTGTGCTTATCTACCACTCTCCCCTTTTTGGTGAATATTGTACTTTGTTATGCCTTGCATAACCACCCCATTTTATTCTGAAACAAAATGGGTCCCCCTTCTCTTTTTTCTTTCATTGCCTTTGTTTTTTTGACTTGGTCTTAAGAATTTCCTTCGTTTTCCTCTTGGGTCTGTTTTTTTGTTTTATCGGATTTTGGTTCTACCTCAGTTGAAATTGGGTTTCTTTATGTTTGAGTATTTCGTGGCCCAGAATTTAGTCTGTAGAAGGTCCGTATCAAGCTCGTTGCAAGCCTAGATTCCTAAAATTTGTGCTTGATTCATTAAGTTGGGCGAAATTGTGAGAAAATGGTCAAGTTCGGGGTTTCTCCCCAGTTCGGGATTTTCCACCCCATCCAGATTTTCCCGGATCTCGCTCAAACTCCGGCTAGATGCTGTGGTTCGGGGATTTTTGGTCTTCACAAAATTTTGCATGGACCGGATTTTCCCAATATTTCCTTCTCCTTCGGATTTTCCCAAAATTCTCAAGTCTTCAGAGATTCACCTTCTTCGCAGATTCCTTCTCTAGATTTTCCCGAAATCCTTTGTTCCCTATTTTTTCTGAAGCTGCTGAATGTCTCCTTCTTCGCAAAAATTCGTCTCGTCCGGATTTTCCCAAAACTTGTTGGAATGTGAAGAGATATGGAGTAGTAGGACTTATTAACAAATGGTGATGCATTTTATGTGTAATTTATGATCTCCCATGCTATTTCTTGATTGATAATGATTGGATTAAGTTTCTGGTAAGTGTTTTCATGTTTATTCTACTGGAATGCGTCTGGCTCAGAATTCTTCAAAATTCCTCCCTGGCTCAGATTCCACAGCTGGACCTGAAACCTGAACTCTGATATGATCATTTTATTTGAAGATTTAATGACACCTTGCTTACCTAGGATTCATTTTAATGGTGATTTTGATTAATTAACCTTTGTTTGTGTGATCTTTACTATGGTTTTCTTTGTTGAATGCAGGATTAAATCCTGCATATGATGATATTTCTCAAAGAGCTCAGTTGGAAAGTATCCCCCAAATCAAGTTGGGCATAAAATTCCTCTAAGGAAAGAGTCGGCAAGACCTTCCAGATGTCTTGCTGACTAGCAGTGGTTTTATTCATTTTGAAATGCCCCAGTTGGCCAGACAGTTTTGATCATCATAAGTTTTCATATGTCTCCCCGACATGCTAAAGTCTTGCCGACGGATTGCACAAAGGGTTAGCATCACCGAAGGATTTGTGCTTGATGAAAGGTCTTGCCGACCCATAAGGTCTCAGCGAAAGGTTATACCTTTGGCATGATGAATGGCTGAAGGGGCAAGGTCTCAGCGACAAAGGTGGCTTCAGAGTGATGTCTCCCCGACAGGGTGGACTCTTGGCGAGGTGAAGCGGCATCAGCATAGCAGTTTGGGCTCACTGAGAAGTCTCAGCGACCGAAAGTGATGTCTCACCGAAAGGATGCCTCGGTATATAGGGTTGTGCTTTCAAAGAAGATGTCCCGGCCGACATAAGAAAAGATCTTCGCCACATTTCTTCGTGAAAGGTCTCACCAAGAGGGAAGGTCTTGGCCGAAATGGAAATGGCTCGGGAGAAAGATTGTGTTCTGGCAGAGGTCCGCCGAACTAGAAAGGTCTCACCCATTATGAAATGAAGGTTTTGGCGAGAGGGGATTGCTTCGGGGTGATATCTCCCCGACTATTGAATGTCTCACCGAAGGTTATGCCTTTGGCGTAATCTCCCGCCGACAGTTGTTCAAAGGGCCACATCGGGAAGAAATATTTGTATTCGCCAGAGGCTCCAGCCGGCCGCGGAGGTTTCTCAAAGGGTTCCCCTTCGTATAATGCGTCTCACGAAGGGGGCTGGTCTCGCCAACATGGAATGGTGGTCCCAGCCAGGGGAGTCTTAGTGGAAAATTTGAGTTCGGTGAGATGTCTCACCAACCAAGCAGGCTCTTGCCAAAAGAAATTTGAGCTCGATAAGATCTCGCTGAGAAGTATTGCCTTCCCCAAAAGGTCTCACCGACATGAAATGAGGGTCTCGGCCAAGGATGGTAGCATCAGCAAGATGTCTCACCGGCAGGGTGGACTCTTGCCGGGGAAACGGGAGCTGCACGGGGAGAGGGTCTACTTTCGGCTGGCGATGTCCGGTTGACTCTAGGATGTCCTACCCATGGGAAGTTGTTTCGCCGAGAGTTTACCTTCACCATAGGGTCTTGTCGATCGATGAAGGGTCTCAGTGATAGATTTTGAGTTCACAAGAGGTCTCATCGACCCAATGGAGTCTCACCAAAAGAAAGGAGTTGTCTCGAGAGGAATGAAAGAACTCGACATGATATCTTGCTAAATAGTGGTAGTCTCGCTGATATGTTTTCTCCCTTCGGTGTAGTGGAATGCACTCGATGAAAGGTCTCACCGGACCTGTAGTGTCTCGCCATTAAAGACGGAGCTCGCAGCTCTTCCCCAAACACGAAGGAGTCTCCCCGAGATGGGTGTGCTTGCAAAGGAAGGGAGGCTCGATGTGAGGTCTTGCCGAGGGAATGCAGTCTTGCCGATGGTTTTTGTGGTATCGATATAGCTTGTGCAGCCCGACATGAGGTCTCGCCAACCGTCCTGTGTCACACCAATAGCTGCTAAGAAAGGTATAATCGTGTCGAGGAGACACGATTAATGTCTCACCGACATGCGATTTTGCTTGAACAACCTTTGACCGCCCGGGAGTCTTGTGTGGCCTTTGTTCCGCCAATCAAAAGAAGCTATAGGGGTGGACTAGTGACAGTTTGACCGATTGACTTCCCCTATGAAGGAAATCAATAGAATGTGGATGACATGAACTTACTCTGTGAGTGAGCTGATGGATCGGCCCGGGAATGATGGTGTTCAAATCTGAATAGAGAGTCTAGTGTTGCTTCCAGGGGACGGTCAACATGCAAAGAGGTCTAGAGCAAGAAGAAGGAGGAAGTCGCGAGTCTCAGGGACAACTGTGGTGTCTGCTGGTAGAGATGGATCCACATTAATGACAATGCTTTAGAGCATTCAAGGAAGCCCTTCAAGGAAGTTCCAGGATGGACACAGAGGTCAGAAGTAAATGTTGTAGTTACAAAAGATCTACAAATCATCCCCAAAAAAATATTTCACCAACATGGACAGTGGGGATGCCATTCAGTGCGACATTAACTCTATTAAAAAAGATCTAAGGGCTGACCCTCCTGCAACCAACAGATATTTTTGTAAACCCTAAAATTAGGGGGCTGGCTCATTCTTTTGAGCACATCCTATATATATGGCATTTTTTTCCTTTTTGTAAGAGAGTTTTCGAAGACATAGAGATATAGATTTTAAGAGCAGTAGTAATCTTCTAAGTGGTAGTAGAGAAAAGCTTAAGAGTAGCAATAGAATAGGAGTTGGATTCAGCATAGACAACCATGTATACTTCTAGTTTTCTTAGTATAGATGGAAATAATTTGGAGTCATGGATTTTCTGTACACTGGTGATTGTGCCAGATTTGTAAATGTTGCTTATCTGTTTCACTAATAGTAAAAGCAACCAGATTAAAATCTATTTCATGTTGTGTTCCAGAATGATGTTTGTCTTGATTTAATCATTTGATTTGAAAAGCTTTCAAGGAAAGGAGTTTTGTTTTATGTTTTGTTTAAATAGTGATTTACAATCTGTTGTTAAAATTATCACTATGGATGAATGAAGTTGTGTGTTAGTCACAAGTTGATTTTATTCTCCAGTTTCAGTTAGCAATTCCTTGAAAGGTAACAAGTTTGGTTAAGTTGGATGAATTATTATTCTTTTCAGTTCCAAGCTTTGATCTATCTTTTTCTATTTCTTTAAAACCCCAGTTAAAATAGGTTTGAATTTATGCTTGATCTTAGAAAATTCCAAAAGCTCAACACCGGCAGGCCCCTTGAACATTACCGTTCACATCAACCATTGAGTAAAGTTAGCATAGTCAAGAACCGATTACAAAGACCTTGGGAGCTAAGATATCCATGTGATCATCTTTCTCTTTCAGGAGAGTAGGATAGTAATATTTTGTTTAATTGTTGTTGTGCCATTTAGACAATCATCAGCATTTATTTTTTAATTAATGCAAATTTAAATTGGATATATTCATACAAAAATGTAACTTTGATATATATATATATATATAGATATATATATCAAACAAATTTGTTTAGGAGGTTGAATTGTTTCTTCATTTATATATAAGAAGAGTTTGCGAATGGAACACACAAGAAAACAAACTAGATGACATCATTATAAAATATAGTAGGGATCCTAGAAAACATAAATTAATATGTAGTGATAACTAAATTATTCTTTGGATAATTAAATTTTTATTGACTCTCATCTACCATGCACATTGTTGACAAGATGGTAGTCACACCTTAAGGTTTTTTAACAATTATAGTTATTGATAATTTTTGTAACTTCTTCTAAATACCTATCACAAAAGACCTATTGATCAAAATTTATCTATTGAGAACCTTTCCATTAAAAAATATAATCATTGATTCATTATCTTATCCATTAATGACCTCTTTGATCGTCAAAAAGTTGTAGAATGGTCAAGAGGTCTAAAAATGTGTTATGTGAAACACTACTCAAGACAATGCCATGAGAATTGTAATATTTAATGATACTAATATAAATATTTGTATTCTTCAACCAATAAATACATTATCTTTAATATTCTAGAGGGTTTCCAATTCTTACTATTTATACAAACTGAATTTGTTGCATGAACTTTTTTTTAAAATCATCATTTGATAAAATGCTACTCTTTGAGATGGCACTATGTAACCTTATAATACTTTTAAAATGTTAGAGTTGATTTCTAGAATATGTGTACTTATCTTCCTTTCCTTGTTGGCCTTCTTATAACCATTGTTCCTTCAACCAACTTCTCCTAATCAATTGCAACAACATGTTGTTATGCAATTATTTTTTTTATTTTTCCCAAACTAAATAAAAATGCACAATAAATAAAAAATAAACTCCATAATGTAGTCATACTATAAGACATCATTACTATAAGAGTTTTTTCTATTAGGGATATTACTACCGTTGCTAATACTTGATGAATAAATTCCTTGAGCATTTGTAAGAGAAATAAAATAATGGGATCTATTTGAATATGAACAAAAGAACTACTACCATTCTAGTATTTTAAAAATTTGGCTTAAGAGGGCTAAAGTTTGGTGATGATACAATAGAAAATTCAATAACTGAACTTTAGTAATAACAATGGTCTTTCCTTGATAATGCTTAGAATGTTGAATGTAGGTAGAGTATGTGATTGAAGATTTTAGTTACAATTGTTAGGATACCTTTATTGTTGTAAACTATTATTACAACCATTGGCTAAATTGCTTTTGAAAATTCAAAGAACATAATGACTTGAATAGATTTATATCCCTCTTCTTGGAATTTTGACATCTCTAATTCTCTAGATCAAGTCTATGTATTCTTATTTGATGTGTTAACTTTGAATATTTTGTACAAGAGAAATGAATGATTTCACATTAACAAGTTTTCAAATTTATTAATCTAAATTATCATTGAATTTAAATAGGTATGAATTAGTAAAATCTATATTATACACTAAAATAGATAAGATGATTATCCAATTAATTAGTTAATTGTGTGAGATCATGAATTGAGTAGATAGATCAATTTTTTTATGAGCATGAGATATGGAATACTAATTTTATTTCTTAAATAAATAATAAGACTATAAGGAGACATTGGCAATATTCATAGAATAACTTAAAATCATATCCAAAAGAAATATTAAAATAGTTATATGTAAGTTAGTAATAAATGAATAAATAATTAGTCCACGAGGAATATAAATCTTTCCATGAACATTTATTAGGAAGGGTTTTGGATTAATTATCTTTTATATGTGTTGATAAAGGATTAGTTCATGGTAGTGCTAACAAGAGATAATAATAATGCAAGGTATTCATTACATTTGTTTCATAATGTTGTTATCTCTCGACGATCATTTTTATTACCTAATTTTTTAATAAATGTTAGAAAAATTGCTTGATTAAATATTATGTCATTATTATTAGTTGCATCATACAAAATCAATTTCATGTTAATGAAGCTACATAGTTTAAATGAATTCCTTAAATCAAAATGCAAATTGAACAATCAAATACATTATTTAATTTTACTAAAAAAAAAAATCAATGATTTGATTCTTATAATAAATTATTTTAATTTTACTTAGTAATTTTATAAAATTTATGGTGTAATTTTATGAATTTTTTGTTAATTATTTATAGTATTTCTTTAAGTGTAATTTATTTTTGAAGTTTTATTTAATTTTTTTTATTCATGATATTATTTAATTTAGTTTCCATATAAATAAAACTTTACTTTCATTAGATGTTAAAATAGCTAGCATATTATATTTTTAATGATTTGTTTGTTATAGAATAATTTAGACAAGATAGGAAAAAGAACACTAGCAACATTCAATATCAATAGTATCTCTCGCTTACATGTACTAGTAATATTGTTGTGCATTGAGCTATTGCACTTATAGTCCAATACAACTACAACTGTGATGTTTGTGGCAATGTCCCTATAAATCCTCAAGGAGAAATAAAAGACACCATGTTGATTAAGATCCAAGGAATGAGTAATCTCCAATTGATCTCAAATTAAAAAAATAATTCAAATGAACCCAAAGATGTTAGATTAAACTTAGAAAACCATCATGTAGTTCATAAGACCTTCATTTAAGAGTAAGTAAAAAATCTAATATAATTATCAAGATAAAATACTTGATTTCCCCAAGCTTGTAGGCAATTTTTTTATGCAAGATTCAAGTCTTTATTTTTATACATATATTTACAATTATACTCTTGAATGATAGTGGCCTTTGTGCAGTTCTAATAGGAGAGTGTAGTCTTCAAAGAGTGACTTAGAACTCAGATGATCTTGATGAGTCAAGACTCTCACTAGAGCACATATCTATCCTTACAGATAGATTCCTTCTTATTTTGGATAGATTTATATCTTAAATAGATAGATGAACTCATGTTCCATATAGATAGATGTCTAACCCATATGGTTGGATGCTTCTCTTGAATTAAATGAATGTCTATCTTGTAGGGGTTGAAGTATTTAAGCATACAAATGAATGAACTAAATAAACAATAAATAAAAAGTAATGGTATTTATGGTTATAACAATTGAATTTTTATAGACATGCTATTAAAAATGATTGAGTACACAACTATTTATTTCTAATATACAATTATTTAAATATTATTTGAAGGTCTATTATGATACCTCAACAAGAAATATGTTGATAACATAAATTTAATGAATCATAACCATTAATAAAATTAAGATACCATTCAACCCTCTCCCCTAGAAGAGAGGACCCAGTAGGTGAGCATGTTTCAATAGTTGTGATAGTAGTAGTTTATATAATGCTCAATAGTTGTGATAGTAGTTGTTTATATAATGCCCAAGAGTTGTGGCTTGACTATCCATAATTAAACATGTATTCCTTTGATCTAAAAAGCAACCAATCATGTGATGCCACAAGTATTGGTCTCACTTTTTTATTGGGCCTTTTGGACACCTTGACAAAAAACATGCTGATGTGGCATCTATTTGATGATGTGGCCTTGAAACAAAAGTTATACGCAGGGGACTTGCCAAGTAAGCTGCTGTAAAAAAATGGGAGTGATTTGAGATTTCCACATAAGATAATTAGAAGCACGAAATTAGGGTGCACAACTACTGAATCCTCTCCCCTAGTGCTCACTCAAATGAAATGGGGAAACTAGGTGTACCACATAATGTGAGTCAAGCATTGTAAGTATTATTAGAGGAGTTCCCTAATATGAAAAGAACCCAAGCAACAAATTAATGAATTGATGATGGAATCGACATAGGGAGAGGATCTAGTACCCGAGCATGTTTCAATAGTTGTGATCTAGTATTTGTTTATATAATGCCCAATATTTTTATCAATATTGGACCAATAGTTGTGACTTTAAAGTTGTTAGTGTTGATCTGAAAAGCAACCAATCATGTGATGCCACATCAGCGCTCAATAAAACATGTTGTGAATGCACAAGTATTGGTCTCATGTTTTTTTTGGGCCTCTTTGGATATCTTGACAAAAAGCATGTTGATGTGGCATCATATTTGATGATGTGGCCCTGAAACCTTAGTTATAAGCAGGGGACTTGCCAAGTAAGTTGCTGTAAAAATTTGGGAGTGATTTGAAATATCCACATAGGATAATTAAAAGCACGAAATTAGGGTGCTCAACTAGTGGGTCCTCTCCCCTATATAGGTAGTGTAAGGTAGATGGCGATCCAAAACGAGATTCACAAGACCGACATCTCCGACAGCTTGAAAAATGAAAATCACAAAAACCAAAACCCGTCGAATTAAAAGCTGCCAGCGACATCCTTTTAATGGATCATTACAAACTAACTCTGTCTGGGCCCTGCAATGTCTCGCGAGGTAGGCAGAAAATGCGCGTATTTTCTGCGGAGACAGAATAGGGAGTCATCAAGCTTGACGTCATAAGTTTTCAACGAACATTCCCAGCAATGTAGATTTGCTATATTTTTGAAGGGATAGCTGTTAATTGCTTGCATTTCCAGCAATCTAGCTTTTAAGAGTCAACTTAATAAAACTCTTTTCCCATTGGCAAAGGCATTCCTTACGTACGTCACCTCAACATTTACTCTAGAAGGGAGGGAGAAAGAAATTACATGTAGGGCCATCGACCAAGACTTCCCAATCGATGGATCAATTTGGCACGTCAACGCGGAGAACTACAAGACTATTTCCATGCCGACCTTGACTGCTAAATATTAATTGACTTACAACTATATGTTATTATTTTTTTATACTTTTGGGTGCGAATTAGAAAAAATGTTATCGACTGTTTGATCTAATGATATGTTTAAGTCGTCTCAAACAATTTAGACTTCGTTATAAATATAAATCTCTAGATATGATTGTTGGCATTGGTGATAGTTTACAGATTAGAATTCAGTTTCACCAATGGAATTTCATATGTTCCATCTGGTTTTTACTTATATGCTCTGTGTACCATTTATGATTCTAGTATCCCCAGCTGAAGTGGGCAATATGAGCATCAATGATTATATCAGTTACGTTAATCCACCAGCTGTTCACAAATACAAAGTAAGCCGATTTCTTTTTCATTTCTATTATTTTTTTCCATTTAAACATGGCTATAAAAGTAGTTATTTTCTTATGCAGCATGACAATGGAGACAGCATACTCTGTGTCAAATTTACTGATCAAATTTCCCTCCACCATGCAAAACAACAATATGGGTCTGATAAGGTAAGATATTATATTCTATATAGAGAGTAGTTTCTTTCAGATTATGATAAGGATAGTAATTTTTAATGTCTTTCGAGATAAATTGGTCGATCTATTAAACTCTGTTCAGATAAAATACTAATGTAATAGGATTGAAAATGTACAGATGATAAATTACAGATCTATTATAACTCAAATCGCTTCGTTTAAGTTTTATAGATGTGTGGTATTTTCTATTCCATTCATTCCAGTTTTATAGATGTGCGGTATTGTTATTCCATTTAGACTGTTCTTTTTATCAGTGAGCAGGGGTAAGGTTCCGGTCCCGTATAAGGTGGTTCATTTTTCTAGTCTACCTTGGAATTTTTCCTTTGAAAACCTTACTTTTTATGGGTAGTGGAATATACAAATTTCATAGTGTTTTTATTATACCATAATTCTCTACCGGTTCTATATTAATTTAGACTGTGCAATTGTAGAAAAATTCAAATATAGGCTGGAGGGATACTCAAGCAGGGGAACCCCCCTCAAATATCTCAGGCAGTGGGCATACAAAAGAGTGTCCAGAAGGAACAGTCTCTGTTATGGAGATAAAGTACGAACACGTAAAAGCAGCAGGATCTGTAGATATGTTTTTGAGGAGAAAAATCATAGAATCTTCGAATCTGGTTCATGAGGTACATCTAACAAGAAATTTAAGTAAGAGATATTAGATTTTCACAGTTCATAATCAATGAGAGTGTTTTTTTCTGGATTAAACTGTGTATAGTTTATTTGCATCAATGTTTCGGATCACACTCCGTGATCCATCATCGGAATGAAGAGAGCTGGAGGAGAAATTTAAATATTTTTTCTTAAAAAGTTTGTATTTTAAATGGGTAAATCATAATGTCAATTTAACAAATAATTTTCATTAGACTTACCTTATGACATGGTTTGTTTAATTCAAATGGCTTACTAAAATGCAATTTACATTCAAAGCATGATTTTTTCTGTTATTTTGAAGTATGCGGTTGTGCAATATTCATCTGAGGGAGCGTATAGAGCACAAGGAAAGTTCAATATATGGCAACCGGACGTGGCATCTGATGGTGTTTTTAGCCTTGGTCAAATTTGGCTTATCCATGATCAAGGACTCCCTACCAGACAAACAATCGAAGCTGGCTGGGAAGTAAGTACTATATAAACGCATACAATCTAATTTATTGGAGGATGGAAACTTTGCCACACAAATATAATCTGGTATTGCAATATATGATGTAATTTCAGGTCTTCCCAGCTCACTATGGCGATTCCCGACCTAGACTGTTTGTATATTGGACGGTAACTATGCAACTTGACTATTATGATATTTGTCTTTGTACCCAAGTTTAAGATATATATGTTACTCATAAACATATGCTACCGTCTTGATGCAGGCTGATGATTACAAGTCCACAGGTTGCAGGAATGTAGAGTGTTCAGGATTTGTGTTGTTGGACGGTGCACAAAACTATCCAGGCCAACCTGTAGAACAAGTATCTGAGTATGGCAAAGATCAGTTTGAAAAACTAATAAGCATAAACAGAGTAAGTGACACCTTCAATAAACAAAAAGACTTTTCAACCACAAATACAATTAGTACTATATAATAAATGTTATAGTCAAACATTGACATTTATGTCTCTTATAATAATACTTTTGAATTAGTTCAAACGGGTAGTTGAGTTGGCTTGGGCAGTGGGTTTGCTCCCCATTGGTCTCGGGTTCGACTCCACTCCCGCGTTTAAGAGGTGGGACTTCTTGCTGGTGGGGAAGCTCACAGGTACCCATGGTAAGGGTCGCCGAGACACCCTTGTAGTATCAAAAAAAAAAAAAAAACTTTTGAATTTGTTTTCTGTATATTTTTAATGTAAATTAATTTTATTTTTTATTTAAAATTTAGTATATAAAATGTTCATAAAAAATTGTTACCTTGTTAATGACTAAGAGAATTTATATCAATAAAATGATTAGTTTCTATAAATTTTAATACATAATTTCTATTTTAGCAACTTATGTATATAAAATAATTATTTATTATGAATTTCAATTATAGTTTATATTCTAAAATACACATGTCATTATTATTAAGTTTATTGTAGAAAAGAGGTCATGAGGTCTAATCCCCACCTCCCATCTCTGTGATGTTGGATGGAATATCACACTAGCATCATCAATCAAGTGAATTTGTTTATAAGATAATTAGTCAATTCCTAGAGTCTAAATAAATACTATTTTATTTTCTATGATTGTTGACTACTTTTTTCTCAATAAACTAATAAGTAATTTTTTATTATGCAGGAAATTTTAGAGGGCAAGGCAATATGGTCCTTATATATAGAAAACAAAATTGTGGGTTATTGGCCTGGATCTTTATTTGGTTCATTAGCTGAATCAGCAAATCTAGTGGAATATGGAGGGGAAGTTTGCTATTCTACCAATAATATAGGAAGCCCTCTCTCAAAAACGCATATGGGTAGTGGTCATTTTTCTGAAGAGGGCTTCTCAAAGGCAGCTTATATTAGGGACATCCAGATTCACAACTCTAATGATATTCCTCTGTCTGCTCAAGTAGCCCTTATTGTAGGGAAACCACTCTGCTATAATTTAACTCTTTCCATTGACAATACTAATCCAGAATGGGGTCACTACATGTTCTTTGGAGGTCCTGGGGGAGATAATATTGGATGTCTCAATTGATTATTAGTTATTACAAGGACAAATTATTAATGCATCTATGATTTCATTATGTAATCTCATTGAAATAATTGTTTTATAGTTATGAACTATTTTATTATTAAAATATTCTAAAATTAATATGAATTTTACTTTTATTTGTTTAACAGGTTATATTTTTAATTTGAAAAATTATTTTGTGAATTATCTATTTTAAATTTTCAAAATTTATTTGGAAATATATTTGAATTTTTTTAGAATTTGTTTGTATAAATTTAATACTAAATGATGAGTTAGACAATTTAAGTTGTGAAGATTGGAAAAAATTAACATGTGTTCAAGATATAATCTATAATAATACTTTTTTCATATATTTAATTACTTTAGAAAGGCTATCATAACAAGCATTCAATATACTCATTAAATAAAATTTTAATAGTAGGCTAAAAGCGTATGTGGCATTAAAAGGAATGACAAGCCAAGCCTTCATATTCAAGGATTAGATATTATAAAGATTGACATTAAGTTTTTAAATACAATCAACTCTTACGAAAAACATATTTATAATATGGTTGAATCATCGAGAAACCCTTATTTTGTTAGTTAAGGGTTCACAAAGAGAGCTAAGATATTAAGCCTTGCTAAATGTAAGAATTGGCATTATAAAAGATGATGTTACGATGACACCTTCAATTATTTATTCTTCAAATAAGAATTTATTACTTATATTCAAACTAGATGTAATTATACTTATAAGAATTATTTCATAGTGAAATAATTAGAGAAAATCACATTGCCTATAGAAGAAATTATTATAATCATTCACATCACTTGTGAATTAATTATATAAATTATAAATTGGAAATAAATATAAATAAGATATTGGTATTTATTCTAAGAAGTGTGATGCTAGATAAGTTCAATATGTGATCCAAAATTTTATATTGTATCACAAAGATGGAGAAGAGTACAAGATACAATATAGAAGAGGTTATGTTATACTACACATTTTATTAAGGTCCTTGAAGAACCACACGAGAATTACAAACTCAATGTAGGGATATGAGATGTTATGTGCTATTACACATGCCATTCTAATTACTTTGGATCTATATATGGGTCATATAACTCATAAATAGCCTTAAACACTACTTAACATGGCTAAATATGTTATACTAAATAATAAATATCATAGAGGGAAAGGTAAGTTTATGGAAAGAAGATAAATAAGAGATATAAGGAAAGGATATAAGGAAAATGCATTATTGAATGCTATTAAGATATTATATAAGGAAGGGAAAGTAAGAGAAAATGAAATGGAGATAAGTGCATGGAAATGGTGGACAAAAGTCAAATCAAAAGTGCCCAGTTTTTCTTCAAATTAGCTAAACCTAAAATTGGATGAGTAATTTGAGATGTGCATACACAAAATTTGAAGATGTGATAAGAACAAGAATTGTATTGCACTAAATTTAGTTTCTAAACTACTAGTACTTTTAAAAATAGTTAAGTTTAAGAGGTTGGAATGCTAAGCACATTCAAAAGTGTTCCTACTTTTATCATGAAAATATAACATAATGTTTGGTGTGAGCTCCCTTCTTCTTCTTATTATTTAATACATGTTTCAAAATAAGATGATAGAAATATTTCTAAGAGTAAGTACTACAACTTGTCTGTATTTTTATAGTTTTTTTATTTAGTATATATTTATTCATTAATTGAAGTGGAAACATCCTAAAAATTGCACCATTGAGCATGCACGTCATATAACTTGCATGAAAATGATAAAAAAAAATAAAATTATGTATAGAATTAAGTATGAAGCAATATTTTATATATTTTAAATTTAATAAGTTGATAATTTAAAAATATAAAGATAAATTAATATATATGTGTATGATGAATATGGAGACTATTAAGAAAAGGTTGTCATTGATGTCAAAGGTGTTGGTTAGTTTTGTCATTGATATCAAGGTCTCTAAAAGAGTCCAATATAGAAGATTGTAATTTCTATCATGTTAGAGCAAAGGTTCTAGAAAGAAAGAGTCATGTTTGCATATCCTTATGTTCTAGTATTAGTAGTTATTGATTGTCTATTATATATGCTAGTGTCTGAAAGTGTCAGTGGTATGTTTTTGAGGTTGGTTGCTCATAAACAAGTTGTGCACTTAGTTGCACTATCATGATGTTTCTCTCTACATTCTACCATAGTTAAAAATGTTATGTCTCGTGGTTTGGAATGAAAGTAATGTTTCTCATGATGTATTAGATTCTAGAGTTTTAGAGGTTGTACTTAAGTGGATAAAATGTTAGAAGTGATAGGGTACAATCTATGTTTGTTGATTGACTATGAATGATGTCTAAGTGTTTTTGCTAGAGAAGAGAATTGTGAACTAGCTGGAGGAAGTGTGTGAAGGAAACTAGGACCAACTTAATTTATCAAGAGAAGTGTATAATGTTATTTATATTGGCAATAACACAACTGGTTTAGGTCCAAGATGACTACATGTTTCATGTCATTTGAATTAAGGTTGACATGGATAATTGTGAAAGGTGTTTGAGGACTCTAGGTAAACTTGAGATGTTCTTTAATTCTATGATGGGTAACACATAGCTTGTCCCCTCTTCCAGAGTAACATCTGGGATTTTGGAACTAGCCTATTACACATTTGTTTAAGGAATTTTTTTATGGCCAAATTGTAGATATTGTAAATACGTTATAGGTTGACATATGTATGTAGTTGTTATTATAATACATATAAATAGTTGGTAGAATGTATGTAGTGATGGTGTTTGTGCATGGATGTAGTAAAATTCATCAATAAAGATATATCAAGTGTGTGAATGTAGTTGAAGATTCTCTACACACTATGAGAGAGTCTTCTATAGCATATCAAACCTAGTTGATGTTATAGTCTAAGATTGGAAGGTTCACATAATTTATATCTTGTAATTGAGGTTGGTGCTTCATGTCTGATTTGGTTCTTAGTTGTTTAGTTAGGGGATTGGTGTCTCTTGTGGGTTGGTGCCAAAAAATCATTGTATAAAATTTGTTTCATATTATTTTGTGAGGCTAGATTTGGATAGTAGCTCCAAGAAGTTCTTCTCACCATGATTTTTTGTATTTTGGGTTTCCATGTAGATATGGTGTTCTTTGTGTGGGTGTGTATATTTGTGTCACTTCAATGCTTTATCATTAAGGAAAACAATGATTTTTTCTTTGATATTTGGAGAAGTTATTAATAGTAATTAATGTCAAATTAAATTGAAATTGACATATATTGATTCATCCCCCCTCGGTCTATTGTGTGTCCTTCAATTGGTATCAAAGCCGAGTTCCTTGGAATAAGGTTATCAGATTGAAGTAGATCTAGGATGGAACACTCAGTTTCTCAAGAAGGTATTTCTTCAATCAAGGCACCATTGTTTGATGGATCCAATTATGCATTTTGGAGAGTAAGGATGGAAGCCTATTTGATGGAATTAGGGTTTTATGTTTGGTAATCTATTGTGGATGGTTATGAGATTCTAGAAAGTTCCCCAAGAGATCAAGTCAGGAAGATAACATGTGAAACTAATGCAAAGGCAATAAATGTTATTTTAAATGTGGTCTAGCTAACTTTGAGTTTTCAAAAATAATGCATTGTAGGACTACAAATGAAGTTTGGGATAAACACTATACCATCTTTGAAGGTAATAGTAAATTCAATGAGGAAAATCTTCAGACCTATTGAGGATTGTTTGAAGGTATAAACATGAAGGAGGAAGAAGATATCACTACATACCTACTCCATGTTGATGAAATGATCACTACCATTAGAGGACTCGGTGAAGAAGTGAAAGAACTAGTGATTGTTTAAAAGGTAATCAAATCCATCCTCCTTGTAGCATAGAAAATTATACTCCCTCGTAGGTTCAATAGTACAATTTCATGCTTAGTTTGGACCTATTTTAGTGACCCTCGCATTTATGTATTTTCAACACCTCATAATAGGCCCTAATTCTCCTTATTATGCATTCTAATGCCTATTTTTATTGTTTTCTGACAAATTTTCAAGCATTGAATAAATTCAACCAATTGTTGATTTGACCCCGATCAATGTGTCCTAGAAATTTGGGTCAAGATCCATATTCCCATGCAAATATGGGTCCCCCTTCTTAGTCAAGATTTTAATCTTGGTGAGTTGTCAGAATTACATTCAAAATTTAAATTTCACATGTTGGATTTCAAAATATATTTTTTAGGAAATTAGAGAGATGCCTATAAATACCTAGTCTTTTCACCATTTCAAAACTAGAACACAAGAGAGAACATTCAAGATTTAGCAACATTGGAATCATTGAAGCAACATATTTCATCATACACATTTTAATTTAATGGTTTTCAAGCATAGTTGCAAATTTTATCAAGCCTTTATCACATTATTGAAGGTTGATACCTATGGAAGGACATAATGGATTCTAGGTTTGGGTGTAATATCCCCAATAAAATATATTGAACTTGTAATAGAAATTTCCCACAAAGAGTAAAATCAAGTATAAATTAATCTTCAACAAATTATACAAATAAAACCCAAGAAGGTGTGAAACTATCATATGATGTTATATTATTGATTTTATCATGAAAATTACATCAAATTGTTGTCACAAATAAAATATAACAACAAACTATATAGCTGCAAAAAATTACATAGGAAAATCCTAAAATCGAAAACTAATACAAGCACCAAACTATTACCAAACTCTCACCATGCTCCAAACTATGTTGGCAATATGTTTTCATTGATGGCGAAAGATAATTGGATTGATCTCAAAGGGGAAAACATTGGAAGTCTAAATGCCATTGATGACATTGGATCAATCTCAGGAAGAATGGTGAAGAATGATGGAGAGAAGAGCATGTTTTGAATTGTTGCAATGTTACTAAAAATGTTGTAAATGTGACATGCAATATTGACATGTTTCTACAAAGGTCATTTCCAAAATTTCGAGGAGAAAATAG
>VDFB02002332.1:0-20658 GCA_007258455.2 Sequoia sempervirens | reverse complement strand
TTTTCCCAAATTTGTGCCTATTGTTAAGATGATTTTTTTCATGACTTCTCTTTTACATGTTAAAAATGTAAATTAAAATTGGATTTCATTAGAAACGTTGAAATACAAACTAGGTTTTTGTCCAATTTTTAATCCGGGCACTTTCATTTTTCATGTTTTCCCCTAGCCATGCATTAAATGACATTTTTAAGTACAACACCTTATTATGTGTAATAAAATTGAAAATTGAAGGTGGTTTCCAACTTGGCACACCAAAATCTGAACTGGGTCGGGCTTAGAATTTTAATCCAGGCACTTTGAATTTTTATGTAATTTTATGCCTCTTTCCCATGTTGAATTTCAGCTTGTTAAATGTGCCTTCTTACTGCAATATTAGCTTGCTTGTTTTAAATGGTTTCTATGATTGAAAGTTGTGGATTTTACTCTTGTTTCATGTTTTCTAGGTTCCTCATTTGGTTAAATGAGATGTTGTAAAACATTTATATGATAATGAGTCCTCATGCATGGCCTTGAGTGCTCGTAAAGGCTAAGGATGCACTCAAGATGGCCTATCCGTCTGCAAGGCATTGAGTTATCCATATATAGGGTGTTTATTTGGGAAAGATTAAGTTTTCCTCTTCTATATGAGAGATTTCCTTGTATATATGTGATGCAATCCCTTTGAGCACACATGATGACATTTCTTCTAGTGTGCACTCTAACACCTATACCTTAGTAGTTGTGAGTTATACCCGTTATGTCATTGTATGAGCATCTTATGTTGTGATATTGGATTTAATGCATTGTATTCTATGTTTTCTCCATGAGATGTGAGTGTTGGCCTTTGTTACCCTTGCCTTGTTTTCTGCTTGGGCCTTGTGTCTACCTCCGAGCACAGTGGGGTGGCCTCTTTTGAGTCCACATGGTAGGGAGGAATTGCCACCGCCATTAGAGACAAGTGTATAGGTTATTGGAGCACCAGATGTAGTCATCCCCTCTTCTGTAATTATCTTATCATATGATGTAATTTATTCATAGATAATGCTATTATATTCATACTTATTCTTTTATGCTCATTGTACTTTTATGCTAATTGTACTATCTTGAGAGAGAGAAATTAATCATAAATTTAATGGGAAGATATGTGATAATTATGATTGTCTTACAGGTTCTGGTGTTGGTATTAGACTGGCTTGTACTATGATAATTATTTAATGAACTTATTTTCTTATTATCATCTAAAATTTCAGCTATAGATGTATATTCTTCCTTCTTGTATCTTGTTGTTAAGTTCTAGAGCAGTGCAAAAATTCTGAAGCAGTGCTGTCGAAGTTCTGGAGCAGAGGTTCTGGAGCATGAAGTTTTGGAGCAAATGTTCTAGTGTAGGAAGTTTTGGAGTAGAGGTTCTAGAGTAGGAAGTTCTGGAGCAGAGGTTATGTGTTTGGAACTTCTGTAGCTAGAACTTTTATAGCTAGATATTCCGTAGTTGGAAGTTCCATAGTAGGAAGTTCCAGAGCAAGGTTTCTAGAGCTATTATGTTTTCTCCTATTTTAATTTTCACTAGAGGGTGGATTAGTCCTCCCCTTTTGGTTGTGTATGGCCATGCTTAGCCATGTTTGTTGTCATATATCATATTGTAAACAGCTTTTTTGTGTAAGTTATTCTTTATGTTATAAAAAAAAAAAATTGTCCTCTTTCGGCTCTTATACTTTGGGGTTGCATAGTGGGATGTTACATTTGGTATCAAAGTCCATGTTCACACACTGGGATCTCTAGCATACTTGAGCCTTCTATGCTATGATGTGTTTTCATAGTCTTATTGTTTTTCTTTCATTCCTTAGTATGGTGTATAGACCATCCTTGTGATGATCTATTTTGATGTGTTCTTTGTTTCTTTTAGGATGCCCCTAAGGGAAGAGCTAGAGGAAAAGTTAGAGATGGATCCCATATTACAGCACTAGGATCGTTGTTTATGGTTGTTACCTACTAGGTGTGTTGTGTGTGGTGGATGGCAACAATTGTTGTTTCCTACCCCTTACATGTCCCATTGAGGAATCATTTTGTGTGAGGGTTAGTTAAACCCTCGATCCTACTGAGAAGATTATTCCTATTAGTCTCCTTCTTGATGTGTAGCTCTTTCATTGTGTAAAGGGTTGCGACCCTTGAGTGGTTCCTGAGTGGTTGTAGCTCATGTTATTGCAGTGTGCTTGATGTGTGTGTTCCAAGTGCTTGTTGCCATGAGATAGCCATAAGACCTATTGCTTTGAGTTCCTTAGTATGGTGTTTTAGAGGGTTGAGTTTCCCAACATTGACTTGTGTTGTGGAGGAATAATGCCTCCTAGGTCTTGCCTTACCCTATGGGATTGGAGTGATTCCCTTGGTTGAGAGTTTCCTGAGGTTGAGATTGATTTCTCTCCTATATCCTGTGTTGCAGGTGGGCATGTGGACCTTAGCTTGTTGGTGGGTTGCAGGTGACATGTATTGCCTAAAATTACCCTTGCTTGATTTCCTTGTTCTTGTTATGGGAAGGTTTGTTTGACCTTGAGGGTTCCAAGTTCTTTTTGTGTGTATTCTCTTTCTAAGTTTTATGTTTTCATTATCATGCAAGTTTTAGTGAATTCCTTCTTGTGCTTTACCTCCTTGTTTTAATGATTGCTAGATTGATCCTATGTGGTTTTGGAGTTGTTTTAGCAAGTTATATTATATATTGAGACTGAAATATGGTAATAGAAAATGAATGATCATGTTGTTAATTCATAGAGATTATTGTATGCTCTCTCATGATTGATCAATGCATTTTGCAGAAATGTTGTATGATGAGACCATGTTTGCATTCGTGTTTATGTGAGAATTTTAAATCCCTCTCTCTTTCTCTCTCTTCTCATTGGTTTAACAAAGATGCTTGTCTTTGAATGTGTGGTGTATTCAAATCCATGGTATGTTGTATCTTATGAACTAATGTTTATACATTCATGAAGGTTCATTTTATTAGTTCAACCTTGGGTAAAGGACGTAAGTCCCCAAGTTGTATTCATAATCATGGAACATGTATGAATATGAGTAGAAAATCATTTTGCATTAAGTAAAAGTTAGAGGAAAATGGAATAGTGAAACATTGGCATGCTAATGATAAATCCAAAATTTTAAATATATTTTGAAGTGATAATGTTGTATACCTTGTCTTGAGTAAAAATTGTAATGATATTGCATTATGTGTGTGAAATAAATGTGGTTAATATATATGTGTAGTAATGTGATTTACCAATTAATAAAGGGTATGTTCAGGATCATGATGGGCCAAAAAGTGGCAATATGATGGGTATGTGGCTAATGACTTTTTTTTACCCAAAATTGATGAAACAAAAAGGGTTTTTAAAGAATATTTTTAGCTTTCCACCAATAGAAATTATGCCTTACTTTGAATTTAATAAGTAATTATTATTCATTTTCTACTCAAATTACTAAAGTCCTGATTGATAGGTTGATTGAAAACATCTATAACTTTCAAACGGTATCACATTTTTTTAATCCAAAACATGCATCATATTCTATGCTTCACATACTATAGGATTATTAAAATAAAAATTGAATTCCATAAATTTTTGACCGTTGTTGTGGTCGACATAATGAAGTTTTATTTATTTTTTAAAAGTTGTAGTAAAAAATTCATAATTAATTATTTACTAGAAAAAATACAAAAAATTATGAATCACATCTGGACATGAGTCCTCTACTTATATTATTATCATTTATTATGGGTAAGGGCCTATCGCACACCTACTTCTTTATTTTCCCTAAAATTTAAGTAGTAAATTCATTGAAATTTTAAAATTTTCACCAACTATATATATATATATATATATAAAAACTAGTAATTTAGAAATTACATTCAATTTTCTACAAATTCTATTTTTACATATTTTTGAAATAGTATAGATAACTTATTCAAATTTTTATGTCAAGTTGCCTAACTCTTATTTTTCTAAATTTTTTGCCACTTAAGGGCTTGTTTTTTCCATGATGATCCTGTACATACCTTAAAAGTGAATGTGAATGTGAAAGATATCATGATATTGTTTATTTACTCCATGTAGCACTATGATGTATTGTATGGATATTGGGAGTATAGGTTCTTGGAAAGATGTATTGATCTTGCATAATTAGAAGTGGATAATGGTTTTATTATGGTAAGAGGAAATTGGAAAAGGGTACTCCCTGTTATGTGTACATCATGTGTTAGTGTGCATGTTGAGTGTTGTGAATACCCCATACTTGCTTTGTGTGCCCATAGGATGGTGAGTCTGTGTACCCATCCATGGAGGATATGTTATATTTTAGGTGTGGGATTAGCCATACCTTTATGTGTGCTTGTATGTTTATTACCTAATTGAAGGCCAACCCACGTGTGGTTGAAATTTATATATGTATTGGGTATGTGTAGGATCATGATGGGCCAAAAAGTTGCAATATGATGGGTATGTGGCTGACGACTTTCTTCTTACCCAAAATTGATAAAATGAAAAAGTTTTTTAAAGGAGATTCTCAACTTTCCACCAATATAAATTATGCCTTACTTTGAATTTAGTGGTAATTATTATTCATTTCAGAATTCAAATTACTTAATTAAAAGTCTCGATTGATAGGCTGATTGAAAAAACATCTATAGCTTTCAAACGAGTATCAACACATTTGAATCCAAAAACATCCATCACATTCTATGCTTTAGATGCTATAGATTAAAAAATTAAATTTGAATTTAATAAAGTTTTGTCCAAGTTATGTATAGACACGAAGTTTTTATATTTTGTAAAAGTTGTAATAAAAAATAATAATTAATTATTTACTTGGAAAAAAATTTAAAGAAAAATATGCATCACATTGAGACATTACGAGTCCTCTACTTATATCTAAAATATTATAAAAATATTTATCATTTTATTGTGGTTTCTTTTTCATGGTTAGACGCATCTACTTATTTTTTTTTTCTTGAAATTTAAGTACTACTACACTAAAATTTCAAATTTTCACCAAATAGATTTGGGAATAAAATAAAAATCTTATAGTTTGGAAACTACATTCAATTTTCTACAAATTATATTCTTACATATTTTTGAAATAATATAGATAACTTCTTCAAATTTTTATATCAAGTTTCCTAACTCTGATTTTTCTGAATTTTTCGGCACTTAAGGGCCTATTTTTTCCATGATGATCTTGCACATACCCTATTAAGAGTAACCAAATGTTAGTTTTGTAGAATCTTTTATTTTGGTTCTCTAATCCCTCAATCCATGATGGGGTAGTAGCATCCACAAATTTCCTTGGGTAGAGTGTACAACATACACATATTGTGGCACAAAGCGATCTTAGCTCAACTGATCCTGAGGAAAGTACTCACTAAGTTTCCCCTTATGATGGATCAGGGTACTTGATCCATATGTGCTAGCCTAATCACCATAATTTTTTATACAATAGAATTAATTTGTTAGTATTTCCTAGTTGTCTGTAGGAACATTAAGCTGGCATTAGTGAGTTGACCTCATCTACATGAGAGGTGAGACTCAAGTAGCCCTATATTTATATACTCATATATGCACTATTTATTCCATATTTGCACATGTTCTATCGTGATGTCATAGATATGATGCCACACAACACCAATTTTTTGACATAGTGTTGGTGATGATGCCATGTGCTTAGATGCATGAAGGTGCACTATGAGATGGTGTTATGGTAGCCTACTTGTGTGATGACATATGGGTATGTCCTACCCATGTATACCTCTGCCTATGACGAGTACCTACGTGTTCCTTTTCCACAAGGTTTCGCTATGCAGGGTGTGCTTAGTTCGTGCCTACTTCCACGGAGCCACAAACAAACTGCGATGCAACATATGACCAATATGTGCCTTCTCTAGCTAGCATATGACCATGTTGCACTGAGACATGATGTGGGATGTGGCTGAGGTTCACATTCCATGCTGATAGCCAAGGAGTGCATGGGCCACTTGGTGATTCCATGCCATGTGATGATGTGATGCAGGGTGTAGCCAAGGAGTACACCTCATGCCATGTGGTTGTTGTGCCCACTCCACCACACATGAGGGGCTATTGCAATAGTCATACTTCGTTTCCTCCTCCCTTGTTTGGTGGCTAGTTTAGTCACATAGTTATGTATTGTTCCATTTTAGAGATTGTGAATCTTCTTTTGGTTAAATTGATGACTTTGACTTTGATTGTGAGGACTAGAAAATTTTGGTTTATCTTGATTGTGATGGTTTAGCCATAGATTGTCAAATTTCTTTACTCGTAACCCTCAAGGTTACACATGATTTAGTGTTGAAATTGTGTGTATTTTTTTCCTTATTGCTGAAATTGAATCTTTGATTGATAATTATTTATGATCTTTGGTGGCTAAACTAATTATCCATTTGTTTTTTTCAAATGTTGGTCTTGTTGTGTAATGTGATTCCTCATCGAGGATAGGAGAGTTGAATTCAATTGAGTGTATGCAAGGAACTAGACATAGGGAACCTTGAGGATGGGGGTGTGTGAGGTTGTCACACAACTAGGACCCACTACCCACCTATGTGTGTTGACTATCTCTCAGAGGCTAACCACCTTATTCAACAAGAGATAGGTCATTTGGTCTTGTTTTGATGGTCTCACCATGTGTGTATGGCCTAACACCAACAAACCACCAAGTGTGAGGTATGGATTATGTGAGATGGATATTGGCTCTTGGCTTATGGATTATGTATCATGGATTAGTATGTTGCTTACCAGTGTCCAGATGGACCCTTGTGTAGCCTTGAGATGTGATACCTAGTGATGTAAGTATGTATGTATGTATAAATGCATGTTTCATCTTGGATATGGCTTCATATGAAAGTTCAAAAGTTAGCTTATGATGCTTTCGAAAGTGTAAATTGTTATATTTTGTTGAAATAGATGTCAAATATGTTCTAATGTGTGAGATTGGAAGTGTTTGGAAATCAAGTATTGTTGCAAATTATGTTGTTTTGGAAAAAATTGAGTGCTTATGCATCTTCTTTAACCTATTCTTAGTGGAGTTAATGTGTATCTTAACCTGTTTGTGGATGAATGTGGATGTTAAATTAAATGGTTATTTTGAGGATTGTGGCATATGTGATGTTAGCAAGTTTAACCATGTTATTTTTTTTCATGTTGAGATTTTATGAGTAAGGCATATGTCAACATACTGATAGTAATTCTTAGAAAGGCAAATTTTAAAATGATATACTTTCTATTTCATTTAGTGATGAATGATGTATATTATTTTTCTCATCTTTGGAAGGAAGGACAATTGTTTAATGTTCATTATTATATTTTGAGTACTAATGTGTGACATGGCTGCATATTGAGTTTACTTGACTTCCAGGAGTAAGTCAAATCTTAGGGAGGGAAGATGTAACACAACTCTAAACCCAGGCTGATAAGATAGCATTTTATTTTAATTCGGTATTCTAACTGCTAAATATTGTTATAATGAGATTAGACATTGATGATTAGTTATTATTCTAGATTACATGCTTATATGCTTATATATTGTTATCATTACTTATGTATGATTATGGATAGGAAAGGGATGATGTCATAACACATATTTGAGAGGCTTACGATATCATGACTCCCTTCTTGATGATTGATGTTGATTTGACTATATGATATATGTATATGTACATGTACTTTGAAGTGTAATTGGAAGTGATGCAGGTATTGAGTATCAACTCCGCCTGGATCCACAAGCTTGAGCATACTCATATCCCCGATGGTGGTTACTAGAGGTAGTCACAGGCCAAAATTTCCCCTATCCTAGCCCAATGTACCCTGTTAGGGTAGTGTTTCCTTGTTGACGTCTTACCATCCAGTTACCTAACGGTAATTTCTAGAGCACCCTTCTGTCATAAGCAATTTTCTAGCTTGTCTCTTTGAGGCATTTGGTCTTGGTTTTCATTAATGTTTTAAGTGATTATATATATATATAATTTGGATTGTTGGTATTTTGGTGTGGTTCCATTGGCATCTTCACGTATTTTTTTAAATATGGCATTCTATAGTGGTTAATGAGTTGGGGATTTGAATTTTTATTTTCTTGAGGTTTTAAATATTTTATTTAAATGATTTATTAATCCTTTTGGGGAGAAGCTTTGAGTATTTTTAATGTTACTCATTTAGTCAATTTAATTAATTTTATTGAGGAGCTTTAGAAGCTTTTTTAATTTAATTTTTTTTTTTTTATTGTGTGGTGCAGTTGAGTTAAAACAAAATAAGGGGAAGCCTTGATTTGGAGAGAGATATATTTATTCTTTTTTTTTGGGGGGGGGTTATTCTTTTTGGAAGAGGAGAAATTTTTCTATCCTTGGAGATTTTTTTATTTTTATTTTTGCATGGAGGAGAAAACCCCATGAAATGGGCAGCTGAGTGGGGAAAGAATAATGGAGAATTTTTGAGAAGAATTTGTGGGTAGTGGCTCCGAAGGTTCAACATGGCTATGTTGTCTTCCTGCTCTATTTTGGAATCTTGTTGTGTCTTGTTGAAAGAGCATTTTTTCATTTCATATTTGGGTAGGTTTGAGGTATTCTTCTATGTCTTTCTTAAATTTTTTGAGTTATAAATGTATGCATGAGTACATGTTTAAATGTTTTGGAAATCTTGGCTACTGGGTGTTGTTATGGAATTTGCTTTTTGAGTTTTCTTTTCTACCTGGTTATGAAATTTATTTTGGAGAAAGTTTGATTTTTTTTAAAATATATACAAAACCCTTAGATTAAACTCAAATCTAGCTTTGGGATTCACTTGAAAATGCCCAAATCTCAACTGGATTGGAGTCCAAAATGAATTTTAAACACTTTATGTTTTGGCAAAAAAATTGTACCTATAAAATGAGGTTTTTTATTGTTGCTCCTTAATCACCTGTTTAAAATGAAAAGTAAAGGTGGATTCCTCATAGAAATGCCAAGATCTAGAATAGGTCTTTGGAAGATTTTGGTTCTGGACACTTTCATTTTTGCCCGAATTGTGCCTATTGTTAAAATGACGTTTTTCATTGTTGCTTTTTTACAACATGTTAAAAATGTAAATTAAAATTGGATTATATGTAGAAACATCAAAATATGAACTGGGTCTTTGTACGATTTTTAATCCAGGCATTTTCATTTTTCATGTTTTTGCCTAGCCATACATTAAATGATGTTTTTCAATACAACACCTTATTATGTGTCAAAAATTGAAAATTGAAGGTAGATTCCAACTTGAAACACCAAAATCTAAACTAGGTCGGGCTTAGAATTTTAATCTGGGAACTTTAAATTTTTATGTAATTTTATGCCTCTTTCCCATGTTGAATTTCAGTTGTTAAATGTGCCTTGTTACAACAATATTAGCTTGGCTATTTTAAATGGTTTCTATGACTAAAATTTGTAGCTTTTCCTCTTGTTTCATGTTTTTTAGGTTCCTCATTTGGTTAAATGAGATGGTGTAAAACATTTATATGATAATGAGTCCTTGTGCATGGTCTTGAGAGCTTGTAAAGGCTAAGGATGCACTCGAGATGGCCAATCATTTGTAGGTCATTGAGTTATTCATCTATAGGGCATTGATTTGGACATGATTGATTTTTCCTTGTTTGTATGAGAGGTGTCCTGGTATCCATGCAATTCCATCCCTTCGAGCACACATGATGACATTTCATCTGGTCTACACTCTAACACCTCGTACCTTAGTACCCATGAGTTATACCCATTATTCCATTCTATAAGCATCTTATGTTGTGATATTGGATTTAATGCATTGTATTCTATGTTTTCTCGGTGTCTGATGTGAGTGTTGGCATTTTTTACCCTTTCCTTGTTTTCTACTTGGGCCTTGTGTCTACCTCTAAGCACGGTGGGGTGGCCTCTTTTGAGTCCACATGGTACATAGGTGTTGCCACTACCATTGAGGACCGGTGTACAAGTTATCTGGAGCACCAAATGGAGTTATGCCTTCTTCTGTAATTATCTTATGAAATGATGTATTTTATTCATAGACAATGCTATTGTATTCATACTTATTCTCTTATGCTCATTGTACTCTCTTGAGAGACAGAAAGTAATCATAAATTTAATTGTAAGATATTTGATGATTATGTTTGGCTTATGGGTTCTGATGTTGGTATCGAACTTGTGTGTACTTTTATTTAATTCTTTCATAGAATTATTTTCTTATTATCATGTAAAATTTAAGCTATAGATGTATATTCTTCCTTCTTGTATCTTGTTGTTAAGTTCTAGAGCAGTTCTGCCAAAGTTCTAGAGTAGAGGTTCTAGAGCAGGAAGTTCAAGAGTAGAGGTTCTGTAGCAAGAACTTCCATAGCTGGAAGTTTCGTAGCTAGAACTTCCATAGTTGGAACTTTTGTAGTTGAAAGTTCTGTAGCAGGAAGTTCTAGAGCAAGGTTTTTTGAGCTATTATGTTTGCTCCTATTTTTATTTTCATTGGAGGGTGGATTAGTCATCCCCTTTGGGTTATGTACGGCCATGCTTGGCCATGTTTGTTGCAATATATCCTATGGTAATATTTTTTTTTTGTAAGTTATTCTTTATGTTATAAAAAAATTATCTTGTCCTCTTTTGGCTCTTATCCTTCGGGGTTGCGTAGAAGGATGTTACACATGAGAGAACATATAATATCTTTATATATGTGAGAGTTCCCCATTAATTATTTTAAGTTATCACTTGATTAATCCCAAGCGAGTTACCTTGGCACCCCTTTGTGTGTCGGACCCCCACAAAGAGCCACTCTCCTACTAACAACACTAAGGTCAAACCACATACCATGGGTAAACAAGGTGCACAAAAACTGGTAACAAATATTGACCATCATACAAAGGTCAACTCAACCCATTCATATTAATTGGGTATTCAAACTAAATCACACATCTCGTTCATAGTTACCAGGTGTTAAAAATGAACTACATCTACATGCACTAACCAAGGTAAAGCATGGGTTGAACAATAACATATAATAGTTCCCTCACTAAGTAAATATATCTGGAAGACATGCTATCTCATTTAACCCAAAATACCCAAACAACAAGAATAGAAGAGGGCACAACTTAAAAGCAATTCAAGTAATTAAATAATTTATCATTCGAATTTCCTAAATCCAATTTCATTTCAAGAAAACAATATATATTGTTCAAATAATTTTAACTCAAGACTATTTTATTCACAGGTTAAAAATATATTAAATCTAATTGTTTACAACAATTTCCTCATTTACATATATATGAAAATCACAAAATAAAATATAAACATATATATAAGTATTTTTTTACAAATAAACACACACACACACACACACACATATTTATATTTATTAATTTAAAGCATTATAAAATTGAAATCAATATTTTAATTGGGGTGGACACAAGTTATAAGTCTGTTGTATGTGCTTATGCGTAGCTGGTTGTACATACATAGCCATCCCCATGTAAGGGAGACATAGGCTTATATGGGGCAGTGTCGACTACCTCATAGAATTGGATCTTCTCCAAAGGGAAGTCAGCACTGGGGTAGCTAGTGCCTCCCCAAATACATTAAAACTCCATTCAAAACAAACTTTCAGAAACTTGTGATTATCACAATAAATCTATCTTACAGATTTTCTCATCTGGGTTTCCCAAATAAAGTCCGTCATACAATGACTTTTGTGTAATTTTCAATAAAAATATTCCACAAAGGATTTCATAGTTTCGTATTCATATTTTATATAAATATGTATATGTATATATAATCTCATATATATACATATAAGTAAGCATAAATAAACAAATAATTCAAAATGATTGTTCTAGATGAACAAATTTAAACATAAGTTTTTCTTGCAGGAAAGGATTTACAATTTTATCAGAGGGTTTCATTTCCATAATAGAGGACCACATTTTCTATCCAATTTCACAAAATCTTATCTACAAGAAATTTTTTAATGGAGGTTTGCATTTTCTTAGTTTAACCTAAAGATTTCATTTGCAAACCTACAGAGGTTTTCTATTGTTTTCTTTTGAAATTTTCCTATTGTTTAACAATAATTTTCTATGCGGATCTCTAATTTTACTGTAAAATTTTCTACAAAGGCACAAAATCTTCATGATAATTTTTACACAAAGGCTACCAACAAGTTTTCTATAGAAAAGTTTTCAACAAATTTTTTCTACAAAATTCTTAATCATATTTTCTTCTTTAGGAAAACTTTCCATTTAACAAATTTAGCAAAGCTTCTACTAAATTGAATTTTTTTATAGGAAATCTTTTGAAAACAATAAAATAAATAAATAAATAAATGGAACCTGCTTTTTTTTTAAGGTTGAAGAATTGAAGGTTGGAGCAAAGCTTTGCCTTCTGAGTTCAATTTCCAAAAGCCCTTTCCAAAATTTCCTCTTCCACAAAGATGCAAAATATTGAGCCAGGAAATAATCTCAAGAACCTCTTCCAAATTTTTATCCAGAAACTCAAAAAACAATTTTCCAGCAATTTCCTCCTTTTCTTTTATGTGAAGTGACTTCTTTCCTTTCCCAATTATGGAAATATTCTCTCTAAGAATAATCTTTCAACAATATTTTTGCATTTAATTTTACTCACACTCATGGCTAATCTAAAATATCTTCTAACAAACTCACAAATTTTTTCTTTTGATAATTTTATTGAATTTATACTATTTTATTAATTTAAAAATTCAAAATTAATTTGATTTTCTTTAAACAATTTTAAAATTCCAATTCACATAAAAGAATTTAAACTATATTTTTTCTATTCAATCAATCAAGAAAATTTAATCAAATAATTTATTTATTTGATAAAATAATTTTAATCACAAGGAATAAATTATTTTACCAAATAAACTAATTTAATTAATTAAATAAAATAAGAAGCTTTTAACTACATTATTTAAAATTAATTAAATAAGCACTAAATCATTAAGAACATTAATATAACATTAATTTCACAAAATAAACCTTGCATAAGGGTATGTGCAGAATCATCATGGAAAAAATTGGCCTTTAAGTGGCAAAAAATTCAGAAAAATTAGAGTTAGACAACTTGACATAAAATTTTGAATAAATTATTTATATTATTTAAAAAATATGTAAGAATACAATCTATAGAAAAATGAATTTAGTTTCTAAACTTCTAGGTTTATTTAAAAAAAAAATCTATTTGGTAAAAATTTGAAATTTCAATGCAGTGGTACTTAAATTTTAGTGAAAAAATAAGAAGTAGGTGTCTGTCTAACCACCCTAACTAAAATAAAATGATAATATTCTTTTATAAGAGTTTATATATAAGTAGTGGAATCATACCCCAATGTGATGCACATTTTTTTGTAATTATTTTCCAATCAAATAATTAATTATGAATTTTTTATTACAAAATTTTTAAAAATATAAAAACTCGTATGTTTGATCACCTTAACTTGGTCAAAACTTCATGAAATTCAATTTTTATTTTTTAAATCCTATAGTATGTTAGAATGTGATGCATGTTTTGGATTCAAAAATGTGATATCATTTGAAAGTTATAGATGTTTTTCAGTTAGCCTATCAATTAGGACTTTAGTCGAATTTGAATAGAAATGAATAATAATTACTTATTAAATTCAAAGTAAAGAATAATTTATATTGGTGGAAAGTTGAGAATCTCCTTTAAAAAACCCTTTTCATTTCATCAATTTTAGTTAGAAAATAGTCATTAGCCACATCGCATTATATTGCCACTTTTTGGCCTATTGAATGATCCCTTTATACCATAAACAAATAATAATGCAAACATAGATGTGACAACCAAACACGGACATAAACTGACGACACACTGTGACTAGTTTGTGGCTAGACTAGGAAAAACCTCATTACTATCTCCCAATCAACAATACCATTGAGCCTAGACACGCTCAAACCTATGAAACTAGGTGGAGTTGATGTCATGCACCAGATCCGCAATCGCATTATATCGCATATGTATATACATCATAAGTCAAACACACCGTGAAGAGAAAATCACAAAAATTACAAGGGACTCACAAGTGAGTGATGCAATACCGTTCTCTTCACCAATACAGTCACATCAAGACATGACAAAATAAATATCAATTAAACTACCATGAGCATATATAGAAATATCATGTAATGCCCTAAATTTGCATGAAGGGCATTAACACAGCTAATTTTTATTTTTTTTGATAAAGCTACAAAGTGTTAGCTAAAACACTAACGAACAATAACCATGTGCATACATAGTTGAATACTATATGCATTGAGGAACATGCTAGTGCAATATTACCATCAACATGATGCCTGAGAGTAGGGAGTGGAGGAGTAAACGAAGTCAGGTGCATGAAGCCCAACGCATGCACCCTCAATCCCCAAGAGGTAGGCTCAAAAACCTAGGCTAAACAAAGATTCTAAAGATGACCTAATTATCTCAAGATATGACATATTAAGTTTACTTAGCTTTTAATTTCCACGTTCACAATGCTAGGGTTTGTATAGTGGTTATTCATAATGGTAACATTCATTATTATTATTATTTTAGTTTTATTATTATTATTTGTCTCAAATCTAAGAGTACCAAGTTTTGGTTACATGGCTTACATTACCAAAATTTATCCTTAATATACATATTACTGAATCACCACGATGATAATATTAATGGCATTGTTCCAAAAAAGTTAATATTAGTGTTATGATACTTATCTAGAAAGATGTCAATACCAATAAAATAAAAACAACCATATTATTGATACTCTAACCTTACAAATATTAATATTATTGTGTATTAATAGGACATCATAAATATTAACATTATAATTCTAATAAAGCAAAAGAGTTCATTTATTATTACCCATATATTTTATTACATATCAATATATTTATAATTAATCATTATTTATTTGATTGCTCACTTATTTATATACAAATAATTACACTATTGCTACTTAGTGTACATATTGATTCCTTTTTCCCTAATAACTAAAGTAAAAAGAGAAACATATCCTAGTAATCCTAAATTTAGCCAAAGAAGAAAGCTCTCCTCCTTTTTTAAAGAATATGGGAATATATTTCCCTTACTTTATTTAAGGAATGAGTTAACTTGAAAATTACCACGATGGATCTTCTTCTTTTTTTTACTTTAGAAGATAGTGGGTATAGAATAAAGGAATCCTTATACATAGGATTATGTGGGGACCTCCTAATTCGTAGGGATAGGATTTATGAGTAAAGGTAAAGAAAATTGTGTCTTGCTTTATTTTTTTTTCTTTTCTTTAAAGTTCTATTCAAAACCTCACTACTAAAATTGCGGGAGGACTATTATAACTACCATAAAGCATATCGTGGCGCTTTAGTTGTATGTATTAAAAGAATGGAATTTTCTCCTTAAGCTTGATTAGGTGATTATTCCACTTCTTTTGTAAGACATTATTGTGATAGACGTTTCTCCCATTCGATAAAGTTAATTATTATTGTTATTACGTTTTATTTAGATATTAAAATTATTCCTTTTCGTTTTATTTAGGGAGATGGTAGACGTGCCCACTAAGTCTCTCTTTGATTTATTTTAATATTATCCTCTCTTTTGATGACATTGATATTAATGCCCATAGCTAGATTAGTAATATACATACGTGAAATTCAATATGGAAACCTTGCTTACTATTTCATTTCCCATATTAATGCTGCTAGTAGAGACACGTGATAGGTAAGTTAGGCGAAGGGGATGATAGTCGTTTAAAAGAAAATCCAACCAAGTCTTCTTGCATTAGTAGGACATCAAGTAATATTTATGTCGACCTAACATCCACGGTGTTCAAAGCTATATATGCACTGTATACTACGCATATACTGGCAGGCATCGTCACATCAAGGAGAAAGGAAAGTCAGCAAAATTTAAATTCCACTTTTACTGCTAACTTAAGAGGAGAGATAGGAGGCGTATTGTTCTAAGGGTGCATTAACAACTACGTTATACATACTTTAATTTTGTAGGATGAAGGATGTCGTAACGTTAAACCTAAATGCATTTATTATCAGGATCTTGGCGATAGCTTTCATTTTAATAGACATACTCTAAAACCTTGTCGAGCCCTTATTTTCTAGATATTGCTCGACAAAATTGGAGCAGTAAAGGTGACACCACCATGGGGGAAATTGGAGGAGAGGATACCACTTACGTCTAGGAAGGAAGGAAGTAACGGTGAAAAATAGCCGGAAGGATGGCGAAGGTTGGTGAATTGCTGAGAATCATTTATTCGCCTTGCTTTGATATGGACGCAAGCTAGTCAATGATACGCTACTACAGATCACCTCGCTCAAGAAAGGACACCAAAGGAAGTCTATTAGTTAGTCTAAACCGAATGTTTAGGTTTTCCAGCTCAAATCCTGTGGGCATATAAAGAACTATTAAAACTTTATGAATATCATTAAAGACGAATCTGACTAACATCCCTTCAAATCTACTTGCGGCGATATGCTAACTGGGGAGTTAATGAGATGCAATGGAAAGTGATGGATATGGTTATTGAAGGAAGCGTTCGGCACTAGAGTCAGTTGTCCATGCTCTGTTCCCGCCTATACTCTATTTTTCTACCCTCTATTTTTCTACTCTCTGACTCCACCTAACATTGATGCAGTTACTAATGTTTTCGTATAGGGCCAGATTCATGGCTGCAACAATAATTGAGAAGCAATAATGGCGCCAATACACAAGGATTCGTTAATGCCAGCTATCAATATGGCACTGAGAGAGGTGAGTAGTATATATTTTAGTAGTGGTAGCAGATATAAATAATAATTAGGTAACTGACCACACTGGAGAAGCGCCCAAACTGAAAGTAGTAACTACACTAATGACTAGCTGCCAATATAAAACTATGCGTACACATTAAGTCATGGCAGCTACTCCAATAAATCCAGACCTGACAATGTAAATCCCGGAATACTCGATACCATAGATCTCATGCACAGGACAACAAAAGGTAGTTTGTAACATAAATTGGTTAGCTTTCTATTTTATTTTTTTTTTGAACAACGGAAGGATCTAGGTGCATGAGGTTTCCATAAAGGAAACAAATATCATGACCGATTATCTCATGTTGCCCTATATTTTTCTGTCAGCAGTGTGATGAACTCTTCACAGCTTAATGTGTTGAACACACGCCAATGTACTTAGGTTGCAGGTTCACTGTTTTATGACCATTATAACTACTTTTAGTTGGGAGCACTGGTAGGGGCACCATGCCTGGCGTTGATTTCTTTTTTCTCTTTTGGTCTAGCCATGATATAATGCTTATATGTAGGATGAAGAGATACAGTTTTTGAACTCTATTTTCTTGTTTGTTGATCTCCCCTTTTTATAACTTTGTAAAATTGTATTTACCAACTACGTTGAATTCTGTTAACAGGAATAGGCACAGTTACAGGAAAATAAAGTTTTTTTACAGCAAAAATAAAAATGCGGGTGGTTGAGAGATGCAACTAAGCGAAGTATTATCACCGAGCTATTATATAGCAATAAAGTAGAGTGTTTCATGGAACAGAAGGACAAAGAACAGAATTCCATTACCTAAACTGAGTGTTTCCACATCACTTTGCTCTATACAAGAGAGCGTAATTCCATTGTCTCTATCTAATGCTTCTATGCTTATCTGAAATGTTTATATCATTTCTACAGCATAACTATTATTGGAACAACAGAGAAAGAAATTTTATACTATATACTTCCTAGCAATAAATCTCTTCTTTCTAACAATATTTTGTTTCCATTGCAAATGCCAAGAAGCTTTCTCTTTCTTTTCACACAAAATGCAAAATGCTAGTATACATGCTGAAACATAGAGGGTAGTCACAACAGTTTTCTTTTATTGACATAACCTTCTTACCACTATGAAATTTGAACACAAGTTCAGACTAAATGCAAGCAAGGTTACAAATTGCATTAGATACAATCGACAAATATGAACATATCATTCTTTGTAGTAATTTTCTCTACTCAGCATAGACTAATAATTCTATCCTTTTTTGAAAATGGACTGATTAGTTACATGATTTTTATGATAGCCTTTCAAACTTTTAACATTTCACCCAAATAGGACATAGCTCTCTTGGAATGACAGCACCATTATTATCTACCAAGCACCTAGATGCTTCCAATCTTGCAAGTCTTCTTTCAAATCTGCAACCCTACACAGAACACAAAACATTTTCTATAGGCCAATGGGGAGTGCTCACCTCCCAACCTTGGGTTGGAAAACCAACCACCCCCAATCTAGGAGGTAACCAAGCTACCGGGTACGCACAACAATAGAGTAAACAGCCATTTCAAACCACAATGCTCAAAACAAAATACTCCCAACCAAGATTCACACATTTACTTAGGGATTCTTTATAAATCCAAAGATGGGGATAGAGGTGGACATCACTTCCATATGGGGAGACCTATTAGCAAGTAGAAATAACCAACAACACAATCCTTCTTTTTCTCCAATCCACCCATTCAATAAAGCTCTTCATATCATACATCCTCCATACAACAATCTTCCCAAAACACCATACTATCATGAAACAATTTTGGGTACTCATACCCTTTTTGTGCCTCTCCTTCTCAAAGGAGGAACAATCTCCCCATAGAGGTTCCTACACATTCCTATCCCCCACAAGGATTCTCTTCCCACATTGGGTGAGTTTATCCTATACAACCCCAAACCAACACAAGGAAATGCAAAGACACATAAATGGACAACAACCCATATAACTCATGTTCTCAAACTTCCATACAAAGAGGGTAAAAGAAATGAAAAGAAAACATACATAAAGATAGAGTAAAACCTACCTCAAATCCAAGCCAATAATGAGAGAAGGTTGAAGATGAGCTCCAAATCCCTACTCCTTCAAGACCAAGCAAAATTTTCCTTCCTCCAAGCAATCCAAACACCAAGCCCCAAAAGAACCCCCCTTTCCTTTCCTTTCCCAAGGATTCAAATAGGAGTTTAGGGTTAGAAACCCTTGGAGGAGAGTGTGACACATGTCAACCTCCTATTCACTCCCATGGACACACCTCCCCACAAGTTCTCACACATGTGTGAGAACTCTTGGGGAAGTGAAAGGAAAAAGAGTGTTCAACACTCAACAAGGTTTTCAAATCTCATAAATGAGATTTTGGAGCCAACACTCCAATCCCATCCCCCAAAATCCGTCACCCTTCTTGATGGCTAATTAAGAAGGGTCACAACTTGCAATTTTGACAAGTTATGGGTTTGATTTGACCCCTAACCCATAGGTGACTATCCTAGGGGTTAATTAAGGGCCAATTAACCCAATTTAAGGACTAATTAAACCTTTGAAAACCCTCAAAAAGAAATTGAAATTTAAACATAATAAAATAATTCCAACATGCCCCAAAACCCTCAACAAAAGTTTGATTGACCTTAAAAACATAATATCAAGATTCAACATTAAATATTTTTAATCACGAATAAAATACAACACAAAGAGGCTATGGTCCATTCTCCAAATGAACCATAGTAGCTTCACTTGGTTGACACAATTGGGTACCCTTGGTTACCTCCAATCCCATTGGCCATGGGCGTGTACCTGCACACTCAATTTCCACATGTCAAAATATTCAATGCATGATAATCAATAATTAAATCATAAATCCATATGCATATATTTAACACAATCTAACTCTAAATCAATAAATTCAATATCTATAATCATTCTTCCTCTAGCAATAACATATTCTATCAATTCATATATAGTCATGGCATAATAAAGAAATCACATCATCACTAAATTAAATTTAGCATCCTATCAATTCCATCTCATTTTAAAACAATTGTCCATTTCAATCGTGATAACCAAATCATATGAGCATATCAATAAAGGAAGCATAATGTGCATATAATTATCATAGCATCATAAGCATAAAACAAGCATAACATCAAGAGTCTATGATCATCCAAAATAGTCTAAACACATAGAGTATCAACATGATCGAATCAAAAGATAGCCAAATGGTGAATCAAATGGTAGGCCTCACATAACATCTCAATAAACATCTATGCTATCATATAGCATGTCAAAAATAATCACCACCAAATATTGTATCATCACATCATAAAATAAATCCGCCATCACTCTACTGCCAGTGATCAAATACATCAAAAAAAAGTATCAAGGTCTATCAAATCAAAAACATACTATATAAAAACATAGGCAAATCAGAGGGGTACTACACTGTACATCTTTCGAGCTATACACATTTTTTACATTTAGTCCCTTTGTGTCATTCTAATTGATTTAAATGGAAATCCTTACAAATAGGATGTTGTAGATTGTCAATCGCTACATCATTTATTCTTGTGTTTGCATATATACATTTGTGCATTCATTGAGTTGCTTCTTTGTACCCTACTAACAAATAGAGTAATTGTATATGGTAAGTGTTTTCTCACCCAAGGATTAATGCATTATGTGGTTATTGTACTATGGCATTGGATGAAGTAAATGCGGTCGGTCGAAGTAAATGCAATATTGAATGTAGCAGTGTAGGAAAGTATATTTTGATTAAGTTGCATTACATGTATATATATATGTATACATGCATATATATATATATATAGATGTATA
>VDFB02002331.1:0-23251 GCA_007258455.2 Sequoia sempervirens | reverse complement strand
AATCTATGTATTAGATAGGAGATTAATAATCAGTAACTGCAATAGAATTTTCACATCCTTCACATGGAAGGCTGAACTGGGAGTGCCCGGTGCATTGCTCGTGAGGAACGCGCACCCCAGGGAGTTCTTCTTGAAATCGTTCACTCTTTCCGCTGTACCCGGCAAACTTCCAGCACTTCGTTTTGTTTGTAACTCTTGGATCTATCCTTACTATTTATTCAACAAAACCGATCGGGTCTTCTTTTCTACTCAGGTGAAATAATTTGAAACAAATAATTTGAGAACTTAGAAGTAATCAAGTAACAATGCATTTTTAATTTGCGTTGTACCCTGAACATTTGTGATTTCAGAGCCATCTTCCCAATGAAACACCGGCTGGTTTGTTGACGTTGAGAAAGCGAGAGCTTGCTTCTCTGCGATGAAACGGGACCGGAGAGAGGAAATTTTATGAACGTGTATATGACTACGATCTTTACAACGATCTGGGTAACCCAGACAGCAATCCCGATCTCCGCAGGGAGGTTCTCGGTGTGGCGCAGGACCTTCCTTATCCCAGAAGATGTAGAACTGGACGTGCCCCCTGTAAAACAGGTTCTCTAAATATAGAGCTTCAAGCCTTTGTCTAGTGTTAATTGATTTTAGTTTAGATTAGTTCGGAGGTTCAATGTTGATGTTTACAATATGACAGATCGGAAGTTCGAAAGCTTGCCTCTCTTGCCCACCACCCAATACTTCATTCCGCCAGACGAGAAGTTCCCTCATATCAATCTGTCCGACTACAGGTCTAATTTGGTGCGAGCCTTCACCAAAAAGGTGATACCCACCATCAAGTCCATATTTGGCGATAAGTTCCACTCGCTGCAAGACGTGAGAGATATTTACAGCAAAGGAATCCCCAAGTCTATCAACAACGTTATGGATATTAGTAAAGACCTAATTCCTCTTCAGATGGTAAAAGGACTGCTCAGCACACAGGACCAAGCTCTCATAAATTTCACAGTTCCAAAAGTTATCAAGGGTGCGAGATCAATACTATTTATTTTATTAAGTATAAATGATGCCAATTTTTTTTTTTTTAAATTAAAAAAATATAAGTGATGCCTTCTAGTATTATAGCTATCGAGTAAATCACATATAACTGATACTACAATTTCAAACTTTGTGACATGCAGCTGACGAACATGCGTGGAAGAGAGACGAAGAGTTTGCACGCCAAGCCCTTTCCGGTCTCAATCCCATGGCCATTCAATGTCTGCAGGCAAGCAAATTGAAAGCCTCCTTGTTTTAATCTAATTACTGTCATAACGTTAATTTTGATGTTGTTGTTGAATATTGATTAGTATGCTAATGCTGTTCTCTTAAACTTGGAACAGAGCTTTCCGCCATCAAGCAGCTTGGACGCCGAGTCATATGGCCCTCAAGAGAGTTGTATAACAACAGAACATATCGAGAAAAACCTCGAAGGCCTTACGGTGCAGCAGGTATGTTATATCCATATAGTGATTGAATGTTCCAGAAGATATCAAAAAGAGAGAGAATTCTGATCTTCTGACCAATCTCTTGTTGGGATTAAATGCAAATGATTTTGATTAGGCTGTGGAAGCAAAAAGACTGTTTGTTTTGGACTACTACGATGCGTACATGCCCTACATTGAACGCATTAACAAAGAATCAGATCATCGTAAAATGTATGCCTCCCGCACTCTCTTCTTCCACACAGACCAAGGAATTCTGAGGGTTGTTGCGATCGAGTTGTGTTTGCCTCACACCAGTCTCACCCAAGCTCAAAGAAATGTTTACACCCCTGCACAAGAGGGAGAAGAAGGCGCTCTCTGGCTGCTCGCCAAAGCACATTCAAGAGTTAATGATGCCGGTTATCACCAGTTAATCAGTCATTGGTAAGATCAAATTGAAACAAGACGGTAATTAAGTGTATTCATACTTCTATTTACATCAAGTGTACACATGAATGTCATGATGATTAATTTTCCCATTCTTCATGCAGGCTAAGAACTCATGCTGTCATCGAGCCTTTCATCATTGCTACTCACAGGCAGCTAAGCAAAATGCACCCCCTCCACAAATTATTGCTTCCTCATTATTTTGACACCATGGACATTAATCAATCTGCCCGGCAGATTCTGATTAATGCAAATGGTGTTATTGAATCCGGATTCACACCCTACAGATACGCCATAGAATTGTCCTCTAAAGCATATAAAAACTGGAAACTAAACGAACAAGGCTTGCCCGCCGATCTAATTAAAAGGTATAGTGTAGTACTTCTTCTGCTCTGTTACTTTCTACTGCCATTGTATCATATAAATAATTCTAAGGCTTGCCCGCTGAACTCATTAAAAGGTATAATGCTCTCTGCTCTGTTACTCTCTACTGCCAAATGCCATTTATCATATAAATAATTATGAGTTACGATATCTGTGCAAAGGGATGGCAGTTCCAGACGCAACTGCACCTCACGGACTGAGGCTTGTGATAGAAGACTACCCTTATGCAGTGGACGGTCTGGAGATCTGGGCTACTCTAAAGCAATGGGTGAGTGATTATCTGTCTCTGTACTACAAGAGCGATGATGCAATCAAGGAAGACACAGAAGTGCAAGCATGGTGGAAGGAGGCGGTGAATGTGGGGCATGGAGACCTGAAGAAGGAAAGTGGATGGTATCAGATGGAGTCGGTGGAGGAAGCAGTGGAAGCAATTACAACCATCATTTGGATTGCATCTGCTCACCATGCAGCCGTCAACTTCGGGCAATATGCGTACGGAGGATACATGCCCAATCTCCCCACCCTCAGCAGACGCCTAATTCCTGAGCAACATTCTCTTGACCACGCCGAAATGATGAACGATCCAGAGGCGTTTATGCTCTCATCTGTGTCCACCCCCAATCAGGCCACCACGGTGATGGCGGTCTTGGAGCTTCTGTCGAAGCATTCGACGGATGAAGCGTACTTAGGACAGGTGAAGGGGTCCACTCCTGAATTAACTGACGATGAGGGCATCGAACAAGCCTTTGGGAAATTCTCTGCAACTCTGGCGGGCGTGGAGAAAAATGTGTGTCAGGAGAGAACAATTCTGTAACCTGAAGAACAGCAATGGCCCCATCATGGTTCTGCAAGCACGTTGCTCTATCCGGGTACCACTGGACTTCCCAAGAAAGGCATGACTGTAGGGGGAATTCCAAACAGCGTTTCCATTTAATCTGTCTCTCTTTACTCCAACTGTTTCCTCTTAATTTACAAGTATTTGTTTAAAATAGCTCCGACTATTCTGCATCGTTGTGGATCTAACTAAATATAATGCAGTTAGGTATGTAGAAGTAAGAGCAGTTGGCACCTACCAAATAATCTTATTTTAATAAAAAATTGTGTAAACAGGTGTAACTTTCTTTTCCTATTGTTGTTCTGTATTGTCCTGAGTCTCCGACTTGGTAATAATTGAAGTAAACTAAATACTAATAATGGCAGAATTGGTTCAAATTTCGAATTCATCCCACTGTCAAGTAATAATTTTTTATTTCCTCAAAAGAAAGAAAAGTTAGATAATCAAAAAGAACTATTTGAATTGGTGTGGGCCAGCCGCATTTCTCAAAATAAACAAATTTTAATAATACAAATATACATTTTAAGTGAATTGTTTAGCAAGTCTAAAAGGAGACTTGGTAATAATTGAAGTAAGCTAAATACTAATAATGGCAAAATTGGTTCAAATTTCGAATTCATCTCACTGTCAAGTAATAATTTTTTATTTCCTCAAAAGAAAGAAAAGTTAGATAATCAAAAAGAACTATTTGAATTGGTGTGGGCTAGCCGCACTTCTCAAAATAAACGAATTTTAATAATATAAATATACATTTTAAGTGAATTGTTTAGCAAGTCTAAAAGGAGACTATAACAAGCGTGCCACGTCAGAGAAACATAACCCTACGAATTTACCACACTAAATCTGTTGTAATTTTCCAACAAAATTTTAGTCTAGCTCATCATGTCCAACTCTTAATACAATGTACTTGAATCCCACCAACTCCAATGTCGAACAACATCCTTCTATAGCGAATTCATTTTTTGCAGCAAATTTTGTGATAGGGGAAGCATACCAGTAGGCATTATAGCTAACTTCGCGTACCCATAGATCTTAAACGATACATCAGATTTTGATGATATTTTTTGGTTGTTTCCGTATGTGACTTGGTTGCTTGTAGCTATTGTTCTAGGTTCTAGGTAGTAACAACGCACGATGTGGAATTCGTTAAGCATAAAAGGGTCAAAAAGTGGTCATTTCAAAGTGTCGCTTGATACATCACCCCTATTGCACTAGTACCCGATTGTGAGACAACCAGTAAAAATTTAAAAAATATCCCATTACAAAATAAAAAACACCTAATTCTAAGTGTTTATCCATGTGGGCCCACTCACATTATAGACTTTAAAGTTACGAGGGGGAGCCAATTTAATTATCCGACCACCCTTTGATGTCCACCTTGGCCATGTATACCACTTCCTCAACACGCATTATCGAGCATTTTTGAGCCCTAAAATAACTTTCTCTCGCTATCTTTTAGGGATTATTTTACCCGAGGACTTCTCGCCTTCCTCTTCAACCTATGATGGTCTGTGAAGGCTCCTCTTCAGCGCATGCTCTCCTTTGCTCACATGTAACACACATTGCATCCTTCCTCCTTGCATTTTGTAGGTACAATAATTGGTCTCTGTTACTTCCTACATGCAATTTGTTGTGTTTTTTCATCATTTATCTCTATGGTATTGAGGGTTTCATTGAAATAATTTATTTCACTTTATACTATGAAATCATTACATAGAATGTGAAATAAATAGAACATCGCCCCTGATTTTTTATTCTAAATCCTCAGTTTATAACGTGAAAATTTAATGGGTATATAGGTTACGGTCCGCAATTCTTTGACCGGTTTGTGGATTACAAGATCATGCTTGTCCACGCGGACATTTATCGCTGACTCCATAATTCTCCTTACATTTTAGATAGACAACATTATGATTTAATCTATTTTACCTCACTATTTTAGTCAATTTCTATCACCTGAATAATGTAAGGTGGTTTCAGAATTATACCATGAAAATAAACATGACATTGAGGAATATGAAACATTGGCTTCCTTATACTTTATGGAAATTATTTATGAATGTAAATAAATATCACGCCTAGTTTTACCTTAAATCCCTAGCTTATAATCACAAATTAATGGGTATAGGGTTATTGTCCCAATTTCTTTGGCCGGTTTCAAGATATATATATTTATATATATGTACATATACATACACACACATCTATGTATATATGTATACATATACAGGTAGTTGTATACTCATGACACACTATATGTTACATTTCAATCCTAAGCCTTCCAAACCATGCATGTTTATGTTTTCGTTATTGACAAACATGTTTATGCTGCAATAACATGTAATATTGGTTACATTGGTTATGTATCATCTCCATCTACTGTTGCTACCTACACGCAGAAACCACACAATGAATGTTACATATTGGTTCAACACATGGTATGTGGTTAGGGTTACTATCCTCCACTTTTTTGAATCGGTTTCAGGATTTCATATGGTCATGCATTGGTTCCCTGCTCAGGGAACTCGACCCATTTTTTTCCTCTTACCTTTGTAGACACAATGATATATTAGTAATTGCTCCATTATATATATATGTGGCTGTATGTATTTATATGTGGCATATGTATTTCAAATTATAGTAGTTTACAATTTCACAATTTATATCGAAAATGTATTTGAAAAGGCCTTTGAAAATCAAGGGGTTGGTGGCTGTTTGATGGATCACCTCGAATTAAGTTAACACTTTCTCTAAATAAATTCCTTCTTTGATTTCTGTATTATCTCCAGATTCCATGTCTTCACTCTTAAGCAGCCTCAATTTGTGTTGAATGTCAAATTCTTTTCGTAGTTCTAGAGGGAATGGAAATAAATTATTTTTGAATCCATCTCCAAGTGTTAACAACAAATTTGAGAGTATATTCATTTTCCTGTAGTATGTCCGTGTTTATACTTGAAGTTGTCATCATGAATTAGGCCATTCCCACTTACTGTTTCAGTATGCTACTCAGTGGGATGGCATGTTAGGAGGATAGGATGTGTTCTTTTTCATTTTTGGGTGGAAGTGAGGCAAGTTTTGTAATGTGGGTAAAGCCCTAGGGTTGGCAATAATGGTTTTCCCTGTGAAAATAAAGGTTTTGATATGGAATCTATTTAATTGTTGATGGAAGGGTTCTTGTAATGGTTTGAGGGGTTTGTGTAGACCATGTTAAAAGTGTTTGGTGCATTGGAAGAGTCAAAGTAGCCTTGGGATGGTGAGTTCCTACAAACCCTAGGCATTTACATTAAAAATTGAGGGTTTTTTGAGTCTATGGTTTAGAAGGTTCGAACAAGTATTTTGATCTAAAAATTTGATGTCTTGTATCACATTGAGTGACCGTCAAAGGAGGTTTAGTGAGTACAAGGCGTTTGAGAGGTAGTTCATTTGTAAAATTGGGCTAATCTAGTAGCCTTCAAAAAGAGCAGTTTGATGATTCTCCATAATGTTGTAAAGAAACCTCGTGTGATTGGTTGGGGCATTGCAATGGGGTCTAAGTGGATGCTTAATTGATGTTGAGTTAGTCTTTTTGTAGCCTTCTCAAAAAGATATCTCCATGTGATGAATTTGAAGGCTAGAAGCCTTTAGTGGTGTTCTAGGAGAAGTTGGGTGTTTTGTTGATCAAAGGTTGATTTCATTGTTGAATAGTGAGTTCCTCCACCTTGGTCTGCATTAGAGTGGTATCAGAGCATAGTAGTAGATCTTGTGTTGGTGTTTTTGAATTGGTTTTACAAGTAGGTGAAGAGAGGATTGAGAAATTGCCTCCTAAAGGGAATGTTGTTGCAAGGAAGATTGACAACCATGACAAGGAGATAGAAGCCCTAAAAAGAGAGATGGCTGCTTGGAAGGAAAAGAAAAGAGTGGAAGAGGATGAAAGTGAAACTGAAGAAGAGGAGACTTCTAGTGAAGAGGAAGAGATGGATCCAGATGATGTGAGAATGGTAAAGCTTTTGAAGGCTGTGAAGAAAGATGGACATGGAAAAATGGATGTGCCTATGTATGGAGGAAAAATTGACAGTGAAAATCTCTTGGATTGGATAGGGGCTTTGGAGAACTACTTTGAGAGTGAAGAGATTGATCAAGAACACAAGGTGAAGAAGGCTAAAACCAAACTGAAAGGACATGCTTTGTTGTGGTGTAATTTTGTGCAAGAGGAAAGGGAGAGCCAAGGAAAGAACAAGATCACTTCTTGGGAGAGGATGAAGACCAAAATGAAAGGTAAATTCCTTCCTTATGATTATAATGTTTAGTTGCTTAAGAAGTTACAAAATCTTAGATGAAAGGATTTAGATTTGCAAGCATATATTGAAGAATTTTATAGGCTAAGCATAAGAACTAAACATGAAGAAAATGAGGAAGAAATGGTTGCTAGTTACTTGAATGGCTTGAGGTATAACATTCAGGATGAGATCAGCTTGTTGGAACCTAAATCATTTGAACAATGCTTTCAAATGACAATGAGAGCATAAGAAAAACTAAAGAGGAGACAAGAGAAGGCAGTAAGAGGAAGAGGCAAAACTTATAGGGGTAGAGACACCACTTAAACATCAATGCATACCAAGGAAGACCATGAAGATGCTGATAAGAACAAGAAGAAAACACCTGAATCAAGAGGCAGATGGAGAGGTGGAAGGAAAAAATTTAGACAAAGGAGAGATTATAATGAATTCTTAGGGAGGTGTTATAGGTGCAATGAATTTGGACACCCAACTTTCAAGTGTCCTCAAAACCAAAGTTCAACTTCAAGTGGTGATAGAAGGAGTGAAAGAAGAACACAATTGATTCAAGAAGAAGAATGTGAAAGTTCAAGCAGACCTGTAGATCCAAAGGTAGGAGAAGCACTCATGATGAGAAGGACCTTGTTGCAAACACCTAAGGAGGAAGACATGAGCCAAAGAAGGAGTCTCTTTAGAACATCATGCAAATGCAAAGGTAAAGTGTGTCAAGTTGTTATTGATTTAGGTTCTCAAGATAATATGGTATCTAGGGAGATGGTAGACAAGTTAAATCTAGAAAAGATACCTCATGTAGCACCTTACAAGGTTTCTTGGGTGAATGATAGTCAAACCTTAGTGGTGAATGAGAAAGCCTATGTGGATTTCCAGGTTGGGGAATACAAGGATAGAGTCTTATGTGATATATTGCTAATGGATTGTTGCCATATGCTCTTGGGAAGACCATGGAAATTTGATAGAAGGTCTATGTATGATGGTTGGGAAAACACCTATATACAATTTGGAAGGATGATTAGAGTTTCAAACTAACTCCTTTGCAGGGTAGTGGAAGAGATAAAGGAAAAACTAAGGTGGTGATTTTTGGAAAAAAGGAGCCTATAAGGCTTGAAGGCAGTAAGGACAACACACTTTCTGATTTGGAGTAGGGTTTTGGTGTTGGGACATCAAGAAAGACACCTACAAATGGTGCTATGACAGTAAAGGGTTTAGTTTTGCAAAGGGAAGAGAAAGAACTCATCCCCAAACCTGATTTGGTTAAGGTAAATAATAAAGGGATAGTGAGGAGTTTGGTTTTGCAAAAAAAGGAAGATACATTGGAGTTTGATATAAACAAGATGAATGTAGACAAATGTGCATGGCAACTTGTAAGACTAGGTGAGAGGTTTGTGGATAAGTATATGAGGCAGGGAGAATTCATTGTGGGGACCATTGGTTGCCCTATTAACATGAGTAATGTTGCAATTCAGGTGAGATTTGCAAGTGTAGGGACTGATAAGACTGACAGTGCAAAGGTGCATGACATTGACAGTGTGAAAGGATTGAGGACAATGAGAAGAAGGAAATGTGGACAAAAGGACACAAGTTTGATCACAATGAGTGCAAGACAGGGTACAAGGATTGGTAGAACATCAAATTTTGATCCAGGCATAAGAGGAAAGCAAAATTCAGGTCTGAACATGAACATGAAGGCACATTTCAACATGAACTCAGTCATAAAGGTAGAGAAAGTCAAAAGAACTCAGTATTTAAACCAATTGAAGAAAGCTACAGGTTAGAGGATGTATGCAGCAATGTTAAGGAGTGGAATATCTTTCAAATCTTGTGAGAAGAGTCTTTTCTTTGTGGGGGTGAATGGTGCAAGAACACCTAATCACCTAGTTGCAAATTTTCATGTTTGAAAGTCAAGAAGAGTCGATATTGTGTGTCTAGGTTTATATAGTTGTGTTTTGTGTTTATTTGTGCTCAATAAGGTCTAAAAAGACCAATCATTTTGTAATTGGAAGAATTTTGAGTCATATGGGTTGAAACGTTAAAAAAATGCGATCTTGCATCAAAAGTTGTCTTTGTAGCTTTGAAGCAAAATATCTTGAATTTTTATGAGAATGTGAAAGATTGGAGTTTGGATAGTGAATAAGGCTATTTCAAATCTATTTGAGTGATTCTAAGGGCCATAGGTGTTTAGGAGTGAAAGGTTGCTTAAAGGTTGTAAAGGAGTCATTAGGGTGTTGTCAAAATGTAGTTTAGAGTCTTAGAGTTTTAAAAAATAGTTGGATGAGTTGATGGTTAGTTGCTTGTTTGAAAATGTATTTAAAAGGCCTTTGAAAGGCTCGAAGGGGGTTGGTATGTTTGATGTTTTGATCACCTCAGTGAATAAAGCACACTTTCTTTTAACAAATTCTCTGATTTTGTTGTATTATCTCTGAGGTTATGTGTTCTTCTTACTCTGATTAGGCATGTACTTGTGCTTAATGCTCTAAATTCTTTTGTGTCCTATAGGAGATGGAAATAACTTACTTTTGAATCCATTCTGAAGTGTTAACAATAAATTTGGAGAGGGTTTTTTTTTCATTTATTGTAGTCTGCCTGTGAAAGGCAGTGAGGCATAGTTTGAAGTTGTCATCATGAATTAGGCCATTCCCACTTACTATTTCTATCTTTCACTTAGTGAGATGGAATTTTAGGAGGAAATGATGTGTTCTTTTTCATTTTTGAGTGGAAGTGAGGCGAGTTTTGTAATGTGGGTAAATTCCTAGGGTTGGCAACAATAGTTTTCCTTGTGAAAATAAAGGTTTTGATATGGAATCTGTTTAATTGTTGATGGAAGGGTTCTTGTAATGGTTTGAGGGGTCTATGCAGACCATGTTAAAATTTTTTGGTGCATTGGAAGAGTCAGAGTAGCCTTGGGAGGGTAAGTTCCTACAAACCCTAGGCATTTACATTAAAAATGGAGGGTTTTCTGAGTTTGTGGTTTAGAAGGTTTGAATGAGTATTTTGATCTAAAAATTTGATGTCTTGTATCACATTAAGTGACTATCCAAGGAGGTTTAGGGAGTACAAGGCATTTGAGAGGTAGTTCATTTTTTAAAATTGGGCTAATTTAGTAGCCTTCAAAAAGAGTAGTTTGATGATTCTCCATAATGTTGCAAAGAAACCTTGTGTGATTGGTTGGGGCATTGTAATGGGGTTTGAGTGGTTTCCTAATTGATGTTGAGTTGGTCTTTTTGTGGTCTTCTCGAAAAGATATCTCCATGTGATGAATTTGAAGGCTAGAAGCCTTTAGTGGTGTTCTAGGAGAAGTTAGGTGTTTTGTTGATCAAATGTTGATTTCATTGTTGAATAGTGAGTTCCTCCACCTTGGTCTGCATCAAATATGCATTTTTGATCCTAAAGCATCCAAGAATTTTCAAGTGTCCAAATCCATCAAGCAAAGAAAGATCAAGTTCCCAAGAGTGATATGCTTGTCTTCAGTCCTCTAAGGGAAGTTGAAGGTTTGGTGAGTTGTAGCAAGCAAGTGTTCATTCATCATTTCCTTCTTCATTGTTATTATATTTCTATCAATATTTAATTACCAAACATGGGGTTTGACTGAGGAAAACCCCCATTCAAACAAAATAAATTTTCCCTCTTTGTGTATGTGCAAATTATAGGTTGAAGAAGGATTGAAGATCTTGAAGATAAATTTTGTATTGTTGCATAAGTTATCATCGTTGTTGTCAAGCCACAAAAACACAATTGTAGATTTTATTTTTGATTTTTTGATAGTGGAGCTTGTGCAAAACAAAATATAAGATCCTACATTAGAGGAATGCCAAAAGAATTTTTAGAAGCCCTAACCATGATCCATTCTCCCTAGGGTGAACCTATCCTTCAGTAGAGCTCAAAACCTACTTTTGGTGATTGGTATGTGTCCTTACCCTTCTCAAATCTTCCTAGAAACCGTGGTTTCAATTTTTGAACTTACGAGAATTTTCATTTTACATTCTAGGACTTATAATTCAATTAATTTGAGTATTTCATATCATTTCAATATGGTTTTAGATCTATCTTATTTTCTCAAGGACTAAGATCTAGGTTTTGCATTTCATTTAGGGTTACATATTGCATATATTTGCATCATTTAATCTAATAAAAATCCAAAAGTATTGCATACATTCTACATAATAGCTTGCATTAAGGCATTTTTTAGTCATTTAGATCAACATTTCATTGAAAATTATATTATAATAGTTGTCATTTTGTTCATACATTGTCATTTAAATTGCATTTACATTTCATCATATTTCTAAAAAAATTGTCACTGAAGAATTTGTTTGTTGTTAGGAACAGTGAGCTTAAATATCAAGTTAAATGCATAGATTTAATTTTTTTAGAACCCTATCCTAGATTCATTTTCCCTAGGGAAAATATATCCTAACTAGTACAGGTGATTTCCCAAATTTTTGCACACTATTTTGTCTCTGTGTTATTAGTATGTTCTAGTCTATAGATCTTTGTTTTAGTTTCAAAAATTGTATATTTCTATAGTTGTTTGCATTTAGTTCAATTGATGAAAGACAACGCATTCTTTGAAATCAAAATTGGCATTCAAAAGTAATCACTTTTATTTCAGATCTAAAAATTACATTATCTTATTTAATATTTGTAGTGTGTTTCCTATTTATGGGTGTTTACTATCTTTATTTAGTGCCTTTTGTCCATTTTTGGGTATACTTTTAGTTTGGTGAAACTTGTATGATATCACAACCTAGTGTCCTACTATTAGTACTTCAGTGAGATGTAGTTTGAGACTCATGGCATCTCATGCTAGTACATTAGTTATGGATCAAGTGGGTTTTCCAACTCTTTCACTCATAGTGTTGACACTAGTCAACCCATTTTGGACCATATCCCTCATGTTATGATTGGATTCATTGACATCTAACCTTGTAAGGGCCAAAATAACTTGTCTCTTCATATTGCTTTCTCAAACAATGGTATAAATAAAAATGCACCCGATGGTCCTCTTTACATAGCTATAAGAATCAATGACAAGCCAACAAATGGGATTGTTTTCACTCAATATTGTGCCCTTGCTAAGTTGTAGAACTTAGCTTACTAGTGAAACATGGGATAAATCCCTTGATTGTGGGCTCATGTTGTGGGAGTTAACCTCTAGAGTGAGCTGGTTCTCTTGGTAACTTCACCTAAACCAACTAAACTAAAGCTTTGTTGAGGAAAATAGTAAGGATAACATTAAAATGAAACCTAAACTCTAAAAGGTGATGCACCAAAAAGGTTTTCAAACCTATTATGTTGTCTTAACACACAATTTCCCAAAAACCAGTTGGTTCTCGCACAACTCAAAAATTTACACATATTAACACATAAGTATTTTATAGGAAGGTTTAAGTTTTATAGTTCAAGAGGAAAATAAGTGTTCCACACTTAATGGTTGTTTAAATGAGAAACACAACCTATAACCTGCACTAAACATGAGTTTTTTTTGTTTGAAGGTGCTGATATATGAGATTTACAACAAATAATTTGCATATAAATCACAAGATAGTACATCAATCATTTGTTGCACACAATAAAACAAAATATTGAGAAGGAAAAACTTGATTTTAATGATATAAAAGGTTCTTACACAGTTGTACATAAGTCTAAAACTGAGCTACATCTATTGCTCCAACATGAAAGAACTCAGAAAAGTTGCTATACAATGCTCTAAGAGAGAAGAGAACTAGTGAACTAATTGCCTAAGGCTTGCCTTTATGTTGCTTAACAACTGCTACAAATTAGGCACATGTGTTGAGGAAGTCTTCACTTTATCTTGTTGAGTCAACCTCCTTTGGCCGTCCAAAATAGATATGCCCACTTTTTAGCCCCCAAAATTGTTGCCAAAGGTTGTTTGAGTGGTGAAAAAGTCATCCATTGACCTCTTCTATAATCAAGGCTTCACAAACAATTTGTAAAAGCTTGTAACTACTTCAAAATTGGGTCAAACTACCCCCTAGATGCTTGCCATTTGTTTGCACAACTCAACCAACCTGGCCTATATGCTCTCCAACAGATCATAAATGCATGAGAAGAAGTTATGACTATTCATCTAACTCCCAACTGCTAGAAATTTTCAAATTTGGTAATAAAAATGTGGGAGAATATTTGAAATAGTTAAAAAGTCCAAGAGGGTGTAGAATATTCTTTCAAGACTGAAACTTGACACTTGTATCATGTGTTTAAGCTCTCTTTTTGGTGATGTCTGTCACTATCATTTTTGCTACCCATATCTCACATTCCTGGCACTACATACCTCTTGGATGTATCTGCAACTTTTTGAATTTCTACTTATAGTTAACAATAAAAATTTACTTATACAAAAGATCCAACTTGCCATTGACATTGGCTCCTTCTCAATCATTGACCCCAATGACCTCTTGACTACAAGAAAAAAACTCTCTATGAAATCCTTGGTAGAATTTGGAAATTTCCTCTCAGCAAGGCCCTTCAAACACTTTAATATATGAGAAATATTCTCTTGACCCTTGCTCTCTTACAATATAGAAACACCTAGTTGAAGAAAATTGTGCATGGTCACTAGGGTTATGATTGATGTGTAACAACCATTCAAAGTTAAACCTTAACTCCATTGTCACCAAATACTTTCATGACATGTCACAACCTATGCATTGTAATTCATGTTTGTTCATACACCATTGCTACCCTACATAGATTGTCCTCTACCCTTCTTGACTTGCAATCTACCTCTTGACCTCCTAAGGTGAATTTTTGGTGTTGATTGTCACTATAATATCTTTCCTTTGTCATGCCAGTGCCATCTTCAGTCTGAGATCTTCTGGAACTTGGCTGAACAATACATATCCCTTAACTCTATCATATGTCTGATTTCAGAATGTTGTTTGCAGTTTGGTATGTAGTTATAAGGTTATTACAGAATTCTTCTTGTAAAAAAGGAAGCTACACCCTCCAATGAACCACTATTGTTCACCCCAATAGCCTCAATGACTACTACACTCAATATTGATAGGAAATTCTGAAACACATTTGGCAATAAATAAGTGGCTATTTCCACCTTTCTACTTGACACCGTTGTTGTAAAATAATGACAAAGCTCCATGTCTTTGCAATCTCCCTGAAAAACATTTCACCACTGGCATGACCCCTCTTTCCCACCAATTTTTATGCCCATCTCCATTGTTTCCTGTCCATCTTGTATTAGACTTGTTGAAGGTCTTCTCTTCATGATCTTTCTAGTTGTTTATTTTGTGACAGGATGGATTTTTATTTTGAAAATTTTCATCATTTTAGAACTTCCTTGCCAATTTCTACTCTCGAATTCAAATATCTTTGTGATTCCATAGCTATCAGAGGATGCTTGAGACAAACCAAATGAAAAACTATGATGATGATTACTGTCTATGCTAAACCTCTTATGATTGATCTCTTCCCCCCATTCTCAAGTGCTTAAGAGCAACTGAATTCTTTTCTCTTTATTCAATCTTAGAGAAAAACCTATCATCAATTTTGCAAATTCTCTTTCTTCTAAAGGCTACAAATATCTCTTTTTCCACTTTGAAACAAAAATAATGAATCCTTGTCTTATGTTGAAAGAGACCAAATTCTAGAATTAACTTCCTCCTCTCCAAATGCAAGAAGATATACGATACAAGGTAAGTAGCGACATAATGTTACACATAAGAATGAAAGGAATATAATGACTAATACAACTTCATGTAAGAAATACAATATACATCTTCTAAAGATTTGAAGCTGATATAAATAACTTAGACTACATAAGACTCTTGCCTCCCAAAATTTATTGCAAGCTCTTAATAACTATCATGGAAAATTTCTATGCTACGATGAGTTTTGGAACATGCTATTACTGACAAAAACACAACACCCTTTTTCAAGCATAAATACACTGCACTATTTTATTTCAAATCTATACTTTTTACTATACTATGGCAGTCCTCAATGGCTAACTTTGTCATTTATCATCAACACTTGACCTCTATATCTTCAAATATTTGTCATTGTCCTTCCTTTCCTATTGTCAGTAACCTTTTAAAATCATAATGGTTGTTCACTGTGTATTTTAATGGGCCCGCCATTCCTTTTGGTATTTTATAACAGGTTGTTCATGACATCCTAACTGCCCCCTTGTTGATGAAAGTTTTTCCTCTTTTACAAAATATTGTGGTTTGAGAGCTCCTTGTTGACTATGAGCATTCCTTTTTTTTCTATTTCAAAGTCTTCTACAACCTGTATCTCATCAGCTGTCATAAAAATTTCCACGAACCCACTGCCACCATCTATTATTTTCTAGTATGTCCTTCTCTAGACTTATCACCTGTCAAGAACCCTAAGTAGTACCTTTTAACTATCATTTTTTTTGGGTTCATTATGTGCTCTGCTAACATTTGCATGTATCTATGATAGGATCAACCGATCTCTCATATTGCATAATTTGTACAACTTCAAGAGCTTGTTGTAGACCAGCTAGAGTAAAACCACCATGTTAGGTTGATATCTTTATCTACATTAATAAAAATTCTCTTCCCATTACTCTCCATGCTAAAATATTGGATACAAGGTGTAAAATTCTTTAGAACCTGAGAATAAGGTAGGATGGCCCTAGCAGGATAACCAAGAAAACATACATTCCACATACTCAAGAGGTTTAGTGAAATAGAAGTATATTGATGAAAGGAAGTTGTGTATTTAAAGTGATGGTCTATAATCCGTGCCCCTTCCAAGATTGAGATTGATAGTGATGCAAATAACTCTTTATGACAGTCATGCAATTGTTGGCATAGGGAATCCTCATATTTGATAGGCCTTTGTCAATCTAGGAAAGAGTCTAATAGTGAAAATATTTCTCGTGACCCAAAAGGTAGCATACATATAACATTCATTACGATGCAATCTTATGCATGGATTTATCGGCTCAAAAAATATTAATGGACTTTACATGAAACAGGGCTTTCTACTGTATCAACATACCTATTGAACCATTGATTTTAGAGATGTTTATGGCTACTCTTGCACTCTTAGGTTTTTTCACCTAAAAGGAGATAGATAAACCCCTAAAATCAATGTGGTTCACTCAAATAAAGGTTATGTATGATGTGGGGTGAAGCCACATAAGTGGTTTACACTTTTGAAGAGGAAGGAAATTTGAGAAAAAATGACCCCATGGCAAAAGATTATTTTAGGGGTTCGCATCAACCTACATGTTCGGACGAACCATAAGGGGTTCGCCGAACTAGGGTTCGAGCGAACCCATTAACCATTGGGCCCACATTTCCCGCCCAAAAAACAAAGGAAATGTGGATATTAGGTGGGGGTTCGCATGAACCAGGGTTCGAATGAACCCCTGGTTCGCTAGAACTCGGGGTTCCCCTCGTTCTAGCTAACCCCCTTTTTCCCTAATTTTTAATTTTGTACACACAAAAAACCCAAAATTTTACGCTTTCAAGCTCCGGTTGGGGATGAAAATGGGGGAATATTTAGAAACCAAACTTGGAACCGAGTAGCCTTTAGAACGAGCTATCCAATGAATATAATTTTAGTATGTTTTGGTTTTATTATCTATCTATTTTTTAAGTTTTATTAAGTATAGGTTTTTCATCGAAAACAAAAATCTTTGTTCTGCACAAGTGGAAAAATAGAAGATTATAAAAAAAAAATTTAAAAATATGAGTGCACCAATATTGAAGTCCTTGATCCAACAAAAAAAAGAGAAGAATTTTGATACATACAGAAAAGTTATGCGTTATACGGTTGCATCTAGGTCTGAATTGTCATTTGATTGACTTTGAAACTTGATTAAAGAAAAAATATTCAATAAAAAACTATCTAACCAAGTGGAAGCACTAGATATCGGAGTTAGAAATCTAAATTTGAAAGAATTGGAATTTTATCCTTCATGGAAAAGAAGTTATGCATAATGGTGTAAGGCCACTTTTAAAATGCTGTTTTTGAAAACCAATTTTTGTGGGAGATGGAAAGAAGTGTAATCTGATTCCAAAAAATTGAAAAAATATTTTTAGAATCTACGACAAAATGTGACAAGACTCTAGTTTACATCATCTTCAAATTCCTTATGGTTTAATCGCTTATAGGTGCCCGAATGTGGAGATTGTGTTAAAAAAAAAATATCGTGTCCAGTTAGAAGCCAAAAAGTGTAAACCACTATTGTGGATCACCCCCGTGATTTTAAGACTAAATGAGATGTTCTAAAATGTAACTAAGCAATGTAATTGACTGATTATGAATGAAAACCTAAGAAATGTGCAATGTTTGAACATAAATGTTATGCACAAAAATGCAATAAAGAAGTAAACTAATGCAAAAAAATTAAACAAGGATGAATAGAGTGCACTTGGGAATCTGATGATGAATTTGGAGTGTTCTGAATGCTGATAGAATAATGAAAATCACCAGTGGGACTCATTCACCATGATGGTGAATCAATCCAACTATTGGCAAAAAGTTTGAAAAATTTCTAAGTGTTGAGATTGAAATCTGAAAAAATCTAGTTTTCCATCCTTAAGGTGGGACTCATTTGCAACGATAGTGAATTAGTCCTCTCCCAAAATTATGTGAAATCAGTGACCAATTTTGTAGCACTAGATTTGGACTTGTCTTCTTGTTGGGTTGATAGAGTCAAACATGTGGAAAACAGATTGTAGGTTGTCTCCAAGCTTGAAATAGGATGTAGATGACTTGAAACACTTTGTTGACTTCTTTACCACCTTTCAACACTTAATTGCTTGACAAATCTGCACACACAAGTCTGCAAAAAGACATGCAAAAGGGGGAAAATGGTTAAGGGTTAGGTTATAGGGATTTTCCTTGGTCAAATCCCACTTTGGTAATCAAACCATTAATGAAGAAATAAAATGAAATGAACAAGAAAAGATGAATAAACAACATGTAAATGTTCTAAACTCACCACAACCTTGTTGAAGAAGTTTGAAGATATGTCAATGGTTGCTCCAAGATGCTTGATTGAATGCTAATTGATGTTGAATGAGTGAATGCAAATGAAATTCATGAATGGGGGTTAAAATGAGAAGAAAAACACTTATTTATACACACTTGTGCCTTAGTAACCCAATGATACAACATCACAGGCTGAAATAAGGTAATTTTGAATAAAAACCTGAAAGAAAATTTGAAATATTTTGAATTTGGAGCCAAGAGGGACTCATTTGCCACCCATGGTGAATGGGTCCCACGTTGGACTTGTAAGTGGGTGTTGGGAATTAAGTCACATTTAATGTTGTTTGTCAAGTTTACATTCAAAAATACACTTAATTAAGCCTTATGAGTGCATAAAGGGGTGAAATAAATTATAAGAAAGGAGTAAATAATAAAATCAAGCCTAGAAAAGCATGAAATCTTGTTGCAAGACTTTACAACACTTAAAAATAGGACTTGATAAGTGATGAAAAGGTGATTTTTAGATGAATTGTAATGAAAAGAGTCTAGAAAAGTGTAGAAATGCTTTACAACATTTCACAACACCTTCATAAGATGCCTTAATTTGAATTTTTAGGACTTAAGGGTATGTGCAGGATCATGATGGGCCAAAAAGTGGCAATGAGGAAAAAATTACATCTTTCATCGACCCAAAAACGCGAAAATGCCGAGTTGACTTTTTTGTGGCTTGAGTGTTAGTACACACCTCCAAAGCAATGAACAAACCAAGATTTCCATATCGGATATCTGATTTGAAGAAAGTATATATAAACAAATTTCAGGCTGTCAAAATCATTTCACAGTCACAAACAACCCGCAGGCACACAGTGAGGAGGTTCTTTGCATAACAGATATACGATTTGAAAAGGTTAGATTTTACATTTTTCTTTGCTTTGATTGAATTTTGAATTAGATTTGTATAATTTCAATTAGTTTTTTATGGATTTTTTTTTCAAAATAGGGTTTTTGATTGAATTTTTATGAAAAAATTGAGTTTAGAATGGATTTTGATTAAAAATGATTTTTTTTATGGATTTTGATTTAAAAATAGTGTTGTTTATGTATTTGTATTAAAAATTAAATAATTTTATAGATTTTTGTTAAAAAGTAGGGTTCTTTTTGGATTTTTTTTAAAAAACTAGGGTATTTTTATAATATTTTCATTTATATTGTCTAGTTTTAATTAGATTTCAAATTAGTTTTTAACTTTAATTAGGCATTATGGCTACTGAGAATGAGAATGCACAAATTCCACCAGTTAAGAATGAAAATACACCAGTTGAGAATCAAAATGCAGAAATGCCAAACGCTCCACCACCTCCACAACCATCAATTGAAGACTTAATTGGTGAAAAATTGGAGCAATTGAGGGGCATTTGTGATGTTTATAAGAAAATCCCTCAATTATCCCATATGTCAACCACATTGATAGAAACAATTACAAATGTAGAAACCCTCTCCACCCAACATAATGCCTTTCATTCGTGGCGTGAAACCATGAGAGAATATTATGCATGAGGATTGTCTTATGATGATGCGAAAAATTTCCAAATAGCAAAAGCTCACATAGCCTCTTTATTTATTAGCCCTCACACTGGTTTTCCAGTTAATGTTAACAAACCAAAACTTTCTATAAAATGGTGCACACATAGGGGCATAGTAGATAACTTTTGGGATCATTGGTGTATGGTTTTTGATAAACCACCCAACAATAATCTTGATGTACCTTTTTACTTTATTAAAAAATTATATGCTGAGTTTTTGTTAGGGCATCATGTCAATTACTTTGACATTAAACCCTTCTAGGGTGTTGGTGGAGGTATGCCCCAGGATAGGCCAAGGGCAGTTAGAGTAGTCAGGCGCCCACATGTTCCCTTTCCTCCCCTTCCTCCGCCACTTCCAGTACAACATCTAGATATTATAGAGGATGCAACCACACAGACTATCCAGACCATTCACTCTTTGAGTGGTCTTTTGGTTTCCCATGCTTCTTCAGTAGCTCAACCACATTCTGGTGATGTTGGTGATGGATCCAATGCTGTTGCCTCATCCTCCTTGGGTCCACATATTTGTGTGCCACATATTTACAATACGTGCCACTAGATATGCTTTGGTCCTATTGTACAACCCGATAAGCATCCATTAGACACTTTTGATTATGACATCTAGGATGTGGAGATTATAGGAGATCACACGTAGGGGAGTGGAGCACACCCTATAGAGTCCTCTCCTACTAGGGAGGTGGACATTGGAATAGTTACATAGGTAACATTTAAGGTGCAAATTCATAACTTGCATTTTTGTTTAAATGAATATTAATAAGAGATAGTATCAAGTACTAATATTTATTTACATGGTCTATTTAACAGTTAATGTCTGAGGAGGAGCTCACACGGGTGACTAATATCACCCTTAGGGCCATTTCATTTGGCCTTGACACACACACAGTATGTATTTTCACACTCACTCATTTACATTTTTTTATTGTATACTTGCTTGTCATTAATGAAATTATATATTAACTTATATGTTTATCTTATTCTCTGCTTGTAGGAAACACCTAGTGTGAGCGAGGAGCGACGCTCTCCAAACTATGGAGGCACAATGTTAGATAAGGGAAAGGTAATTGAACTCAAATTTTATTGAATTAAGATTTATAAGATCTTTTATTGATTATGCATACATCAACATAGATTGGTAGTTTCATATGTACTTGTCATTTTTATGTATAGGTGGTTGTGAGCTATACATCATTGTTGAAAAGTTTCACAACACCTGAGAAGTAGGTATTTGAACACCTGAAGGAGGAGGTGTTGAAACACCTCAAGGAGGAGGTGTCGAAACACCTAAAGGAGATAAAGAAAAAGATTAGCCTAAAGAGGTATGTGTATATATTTTATTGTATGCTAACTTGGATCAATTTTATGTTTTTATTCACATATATAGATTAACGTTACAAAAGTTGGTTTTGTTGGTTCTTTGAGAGGGGTATATTTTAGGACTATTAACCCTTCGAAGAGACATATATTTCAGGTAATCAAGATTTCAATTTTAGAGTTCAATTATAATTCAATGTATATTGATTTTTATGTTAATTATTCAATTTTATATTATATAGTATAACTAATCTCAATTGCAGTTTGAATTTTTCTTGTCCAGCTACCTTCAGAGCCAACGAGTGCTTCAAAGAGGCTCCATTTTGATGATCCACCAGTAGTTTAGGATGAGATAGACATTTTTGCATGTAAATTTTGAATAGATATTGAGATGGCATATGCCACATATTGTAAAACTTTGTTTGAGTTGGCATTGATGCCATTTTTGTATATGGACATACACTTGATTATTGGATAATTTGATATATAGAAGTTGACAATCAAAATTTAATTTCCTCCTCATGTGCATGATTAAACTCTTTGAAATTTTTTAATCAAGTGAGCAATGGTTAAATATCAATGTACAATAGCATAAAAATAATGGTTATATTATGTAGTTTATATTCATATTGTTGATTACATTGTGTTGCACATATTTCAAATTGAAAGCATTACTTCACATTGCATAACTAACAACTAGATGCATTGATAGATGAATAAATTTCAATTACAATATAGTTTTACAAAGTCAACCTAAGCAGTTATGCAATTACTTCACATTACATAACTAATAACTAGGATCAACTATCAATTGCATTTGCTTGTCATGGAATTCTATGAGACCACACTTCTTTGAGGAAACTTGGCACAAAACTCACAAAAAATGAAAAGAAAGCACTCAAACAAACTTTAAAGGGGTCTTAGGCCTACTGCCCCCTCATTCCACACGCTATGCAACCATTTACTTGCGATGTAGGGGCTGAACAATGGAGAAACACATGCAAAAATAATATATATATATGCAGCCTAGAAGCATGAATTAGGATTAGAATATCACATAACATCATATAAACAAAAAAACAACTATAAACTTGAATTTCATTTAAAACATACATGATAAATATTCACCGTTGAAACTTGAATTGTGGTATCTTGATATACAGAGTCTATTGATGCCAGGGTTCAATTTGTATGATATTGAAAAAAGAAGCCAACTGAGTAGAGTTATCATAATTCTTTAGAAATCATAAGAATTTTTTTAGTACACTAGCCATTTTGATGTCTTCTTGCAGTCTCAAACGTTATTTTGTATCATTGTTACATTGGTCTTGAGAGTGGTAGCTTAATATAGGTCCACAATACAAAATCTGGTTTACCTGTGCAGTGTAACAGTGACATAGGAAGATTTTTCTTTGAAAGAACCAAAGGGTGATTGCACGTTTGAAGTGTATAAAAACATACCTTTTTGTAATATTAAGGATACTTTTTGAATCTTTCATGCATTGCTAATCTAAAAGGAAAGGTATTTTTCCTAATCTGTATGTAGCCATGCTTTTGACATTGTAAAAAAGAGCAAAACTTCCCTAATGATGCAAAGGCATGGCAAGCAGTTCTAAATCCCCACATGAGAGAAGAGAGATTTAATGGAGAGTACATAAAGTCAGTGAGAACATAAGTGTAATGTGTTTTAGTTTGTAGTACTCCTCTGTTTCTCTACAGATGTGTGATAAATTCTTAGTTCAATGATGCTAAACAATTTTTGAAAAAAGAAAGTTGTGTCACAGTCCACTTTCAATCCAACAAGCAAAAATGAAAGCTCAACCTCTTGGAATGAAAATGCTTGTTTGCAAAACAAATGAATAAGAATGAGGTAGTTAAGGTGTTTGAAGTGATTTAGAGGTCACTTTTAGGGTCTTCTTGTTCATGCAAAGTATATCAACACATACCTTTTTGTAATATCAAGGATACTTTTTGAATCTTCCATGAATTGCTAAT